>PVKE010020298.1:0-27621 GCA_004027555.1 Craseonycteris thonglongyai
AGATTTATTTTATTGATTTTTGACAGAGAGAAACAGAGACAGAGAGAGACAGAGAGAAGGGGAGGGCCCAGAGCAGTCTCCATAGTTGACATTAGTTTTCCATATAGTTTCACTCCACAGGTGGGCACAGGACTGCACAGGGCAGGAACTGGGCCGGGAGCCTCCCACATACTGGTAGGCCCCGGCAAGAACTGAACTGGGGGCACACCCCAGTTCAGCATGTGGGTCTGCATGGGCTGGGGCCGGGATTCAATCCTCAGTCCCCGGGGCTTCAAAGCGAGCACTTAACCCGCTGAGCCATCCCAGCTTTCCCACAATATTTTTTAAATCATCTTATTTTTACTGATGTCATATTACTCAGAAAAACACCAAGTTCCAGTATAAAATGTGTTCATTTATTATTTGAACAAGATTATTTTCACTTATATTGTTTCAGATCTTAAAATTTGTAGCTCTACATAAAATATTAATAAGAGAAAGTGGCCTAATCTTTTCAAAAGAGAGTGCTGATGTGGCGTTTAAAGTCCACTTCATTTTTATCTAGTTTCAATTTCCTCTAAAGCACCTGGAAGCATTCCTCATGCTAAAAGAAAACAGCTTGTATGCTCATGTTCATAAAAATTGTACTGTGAACCTCAGACACAAAACATTGTGTGTGTGTCTGTATTTTATTGAACCTAAAATGTTATATAACTTTTTGGCATGGCTATCTAAGACATGGTATTTTTGATTGCTTAAGTATCAAAATAAATTGTTCACTGTGCAAAGCATTGTGGAATTAAGCGGAGAAAAGACTATTTCTGTCTCCAAAAAGAACAAGATTATTTTGGCATTGAAATATTGCTTTTCAGAGGAAGCCAGGATGGCTCAGCAGGTTAAGTTCTTGCTTTGCAGCCCCAGGGACTGAGGATTGAATCCCGGCCCTGGCCCGTGGGGACCCATATGCTGAACTTCAGTGTGCTTTCCATGCCAAAGGCCCCTAGTTCGGTTCTTACCCCCCAGTTTGGCCCCTGGTTCAAAAGGGCGTGCCTCCCACGCGGGGGGCCCCAGGCCCAGTTCCTGCCCTGCTCGGCAGAACGAAACTATATTGAAGACTGATGACGTACAACTACAGACTGCTCTGGGCCCTCCCCCTTCTCTCTGTCTCTTTCAAAAACAATAAAATGAATCTTAAAAAAAAATTTCACTTTTCAGAAAGCTTTAGAGCACCAGCCATATGGGTAGAACATGGACAAAATTGTGCAGTGACCTGCTCCTGTTTTGGTCCCTCTTTGAGGCACTTGGTCTGTCAGAGTCCTTCATGGCTCACCTATAGAAATGCTCCCTATTCAAATTTCTTTTTTTCTTATGTCCATATCATAATTGCTTATAATCTATTTTCTTATGGACTAATTGCCAAAATGACAGCTAGCTAATCTGGTAAACTAATCCATACTAAGTAAGGTAGGTTCTAATTTTATCCCTTTGAGCAACATATAATATTAGCACATTACTATCTTTTTAGAGACAGTGTCTTAATGAATAGGATTGACTCTACTGGTGGGGATTTCCAGTGCATGATGGCTCTTTTGGTGTCCCTCAACTAAATTGTTTGAGGGGCTGCCGACGTTGTATCCTTGTCCTGAGAGTTGGAAAGAAAAGCAATAGGCTGTCTTTGCACTGCCTGGACGCGTTCCTAAGAGCATGCTTGCCAAATCTCACCAGGAGCTGGCAGTTCCATCCACACTTTTGCAGGATCCTCTGTTTCAACCAGCTCAGCCAAGTCCAGTTTTCCACAATTTCTATTAGGGGAAAATATATTTCTCAAACAAGGGGTGTGAGTGGCATTTTGGGCAGCATAATTCTTTGTTTTATAGAGTGGTATCATACATGGCATGAATATTAGCATTCCTGGTCTCAACCCACTAAATTGCAATAACACCTCCCCCACCATCCCACCTCTCCAGTCATTGTGATAACCAACATACTTCCCACATATTTCCAAATGTATGGAACAACTCATGTGAGGACTATTAGCCAACCTTTTTAGAGCCTGTTAGAAGCTTCTCTGTGGGAGGCACAGCATCTCCCATCAGCCACACCATCAAGGGGGTTGAGCAGCACTGGACTTCCAGGGGCTATATCTCCACTCAACAATACAGTGTATGAGAGTGGAAAAAGGCAGACATGAAGTTTCCCCCTCAACATCTTCCAACTGATTAATTCCCATCAACTATCTCACCATTAGTCAGAAATTCAGTCTAAAAGAATGCAAAATTTTTCTGAAAGTAAAGGTTTTCTCAGGATGGTGGCTTAGTGAAATAGTTTGGTGGTTTGACATTGATCTTCCTAATATTATGACAGCATCCCTGAAAAAAAACCCAAAACAAAACTATTCCCTTTCGGTGGGTAACATAAATTGAGAATTTCATTGAACTACAGTTAGAGTCACATTTGGTCTCATTCAAAATATCATTTTAAAAAACTCAGTAAGTAAAAAAAAATGAGAATGTAAGTGCTATGGCCCAAGTGCCGTGGTAACACAAAAATATTAATTAAAAAAAATTGTTTGCTTGACACACTTTTAATAAATCAATTTCTATTATTTCATTAATTTTCCACAATCTTGCGCTTAAATGGTTTAAAGATATGGGTAAGAATAACAGAGATGTCAGGATGGCTCTGCCTTGCAGCCTGAGGGTCTGAGGATCGAATACCAGCCCTGGTCTGTGCAGACCCATATGCTGAACTGAGATGTGTTTCCCATGTGGGAGGTCCCCAGTTCAATTTTTTTTTTTTTTTTTAAAAGAAGAATGACATAGCAGCACAGAAAAATGCATTTCCAGTGTATGGTTAATAAACCAAAGTTTCAGGAGCCATAAAGTTTCATTGGAGGAGTAAAGTTCTTTTGTTTCCTTTTAGATAAGATAATATAGGTGTAGAAGGCTCCTGAATGGCAATAAGGTTGTTTTATTAAATAATGCTCAAAGCACATGATTGATAAAAAAAAATATATGGAAAATAAATTGTAAATCAATTTATTTAAAAGGTAAATATATATGTCTTTGGGAGATTTTAGAGGCTGGAAGGCAAATATATGGCTCTTGAGAATATGAATATATTCTTCCAATATTAATGTTTATTCCAAGAATAAGGGTTAAGGTTGACTTCCGGTTTAAATATTGAGCATTAGTTGCATAATGATGCTGACTTGGTATGATACGGGTGATTAAATTGTCCGTTATGTTGATAAAATAAGCAATTATACTTCTTTCCTAATGATCCATGTGTTGGTCAGATGACAATTTTGAAAATAAAGTCACTCTCCTGTGCGTGCCAGGAATGCAGGGGCCATGTTGCTCCATCTCCAGTGCTAGATAAGTGCACAGTATCTGGCACACAGTAGGCCCTTGAAGAAGTAGATGAGTTGAAAAGCATTCATTTTTTTCTTCTACTGTGATAACTACAGCCCAGGGTGATTCTCCCACTGAACTATACTCAACAAACTCTGAATGCTAATAATAACTCTCATCATTATTCATTTGTTGTGTTCCAGGTACACAATGACCATTACTTCAATTAATTATTAAATCAGCCTCATGGCATAAGTGTTATTATCAGCATTTTCAGATAAAGTAGCTGGACCTTAGGTCAGTAATTTGCTCAGGATAACATGGCACCAAGAGGCAAATCCAGGTCTCTGAGACCTGGTTCTATTTATTGGTGTGAGTGAGGCACTGTGCTAGGAGATAGGATGGGAACTTTTATATCTCTGCCTTCTAATAAGGGAAAGGGCCATGTGTACAAGTCATTCTATTCATTATTGAATTATAACACAGGAAGAAACAAGGCAGCAACTAGTAGAATTAAGGAGGGAGGAGTAATTACCAGGATGTAGAGCTATTGCTAAGCATATGATGATAGGAGGATGTCAGAATTTATACATTGGCTTTCTGGATTTCCAGAGATGAGCAAATTGTGTAAGGTGAGCAAATGATTGCATCTTGGTATCAAACAATTTTGTCTCCAGGTCCTAGTTCTCTTTAGGCAGCTCTGCACAATGGGCTAGCCAGCATATATTGAGTAGTGCTGCTGAGACAACACAATGCTTACCTTGAACACCCCCAATACAATTCTTGTATGATAGCTGTACCTTATGCACCACTCCCACCGATTTGAAAAGCTTCTCCCTGTTATTTCTGAGAGTCACCGAAGAAGTGCCTCACATATAGAAAAAACTCAACTCCTTCCTTTTCTCCTTGGGTTCCCTCTTGCTAATGTCCAATGCAACTAAAGTTTCTTTAAGGAACCCACTGCCACCACTGCTAAGGACTTCTAAGCATTCCATGATTCTGCCTTTACCCAGAAGAGTCTCAGAAGGTGGGAAGAAGGCCCTCTCTATAGTCAACTGGCCTCTAAGACCCCACTGTTAGCATCCAGTGTCTCTCACAACAGCATTTCTTTCCTTCTTTACTACCTTTAAGCAAAAACATGTCTAAATAAGAAGCAGGAGCAGTTCTCTATGGTGTCCCTCTCCTGCTTATACACAGCCAAGAAAAATGTTTTCTTTCCCTATTACTGAGATATAAGTTAATACACATACACATGCACTCAACACAGAGGACTTGGAAATCTAGCCCAAAGCTACACAGCCACCCATTTTTCTTACAAACCATAATATTTAATACTCTGTACTTGCCTTATATTCATGTAACTAAAAGAAACCATCCTGGGCTTTTTTTTCTTTTTTTTTTTTAATAAAGAAACAGGTTAGAGGTGAATGAAAATTTACTTGTAAAGACCAAAAACACACAAAAAGAGTTCACAAATTTTAAATTTCAGTCTCAGTTAAGACACCCTATTATACATAGGTGAAGAAATCAAAGGTTGGGAATATTAAGTTCGGTGGTTAAAGCTATATAGGTAGTAGCAGAACCAGGGTTAGAATCTAGGTATCCTGATTCCTAGTCGAATGCTCTTTCTTGGGGGAAGGAGAGAAGAGGAGGTTAAGAGAGGTGATTTGATACTTTTTCCTCTGTGGGAGAAAATAGAATGGATTTCTCTGTTTTCTCTCGCTTAGTTTTTTGGTCAGTTTTTGGTCATCTGCTTGGTATGTGTCATTTCTGGCTCCTGCATTTTTCAACACAGCAGACTCTTGTATACTACTGAGCTCAGAGGTTCTGTGGTTTTCTGCAAAGCTCAACATTAGCCTCCTCCAAAGGGAGAGTCCATTGGCACAGCCCTTCTCATTCTAAAAATATGCTGTCTGTTTTGAATGAAATGGTTAAATTATTATTAAGGCTCATATTATTATAGCTTGAATTGTCTAAATTCCTCTCACTGTTTTCTGTTTCAATTTCCTGTGTTCTGGTCCACTTTTCTAACTTCATTTAATTTTTATATTTTGAATAAACTGCCCATGGTACATTCCACATGGTCTAGAATCATTTACTTATGTTTCCTAATAAATCAGTTTCTCCAGATTGTCATTAATGTTCAAAGCTTTTCCCTTAGTGTGGTTGCATAAATATTCTGCCAGAGGGACTGAAACGTGATTTACCAGTACTAAGTGCAGTGTTAATATTCTGCTAGGTCTCCCTCTCCCCAGTCCAGGGAATGTCTCCTTTCCTCATCCTTATCAGGATATAGAAACTCATATCTGCCAGCTTCATAACTCCCTTGGCCACTCAGTGCGATGTGGAAACAATGTTGGAGGCAGGTTTATAGCAGCTGTTTTACCACGTTCGTATAAAAATGCCTGCAGACACAGATTTCTAGACTCAAGGCCCCAAAAGTCTGGCTCCAGCCCTGGTAATCTGTTTTGGCTGATTGATCCCTGTTAGAATGCAGGGTCCCAGACTTTAGTATATATAAGAAACACTTGGGCCTTAGATCCCTGGGCCACACTCCTAAGCCCTTAAGAGTCTGTCCTTGGGTAGAGCGCAGGGACATTTCAGCAGCATCCATGCAATTCTGCTGCAGGCAGTCTACAGAGCATTCTTTGAGAAATAATGATTAGGATTTTAGAGTTAGTCTCACTATTCTTTTAAAAAATCATCTTCTTTAAACTGTGACTGGATAGTTAGTTTTGAGGAATAATAGAGGAGATTAAAAAACAAGAAACAGATGGGGAGTGGGTTAGATTTCTCAAGTTCCTTCCTTTCCATCTCTACAATCTATGATTCTGCACTTTTTTTGGATTATATATAATACATGTGAATACATGGAACTTATGGAGAGATATCCTGGCATTTTTTTTCTCCATAACTGAAGATGCTGCAAGATGAAGATGTTAATATGTAGAAAATATATGTATTTAATTAGCAAAGAATAATAAGTTCTCTGGAGTTATTCTTTGCTAATTAAAGAAAACGATACTCTAGGCAAGCTTGTCCAACCTAAGACCTACAGGCCTCATGTGGCCCAGGATGGCTTTCAATGCCACCGGACACAAATTCGCAAAACTTTCTTAAAACACTGAGATTTTTTTTCACGATTTCTCTTCAAGCTCATCAGCTATCATTAAGTATATTTTATGTGGGGCCCAAAACAATTCTTCTTCTTCCCATGTAGCCCATGGAAGTCAAAAGGTTGGGCACTCTGCTCTAGAGTCTATGGTCTGTTCCCATTTTCACTTTCTGGACACAGTTTGCTTGGTTTTACAAGATTAGGACTAAAGTGGATAGTGGATAGTTTTTGTATACAGGAGCAGAGGAGGAATGTGACCTGAGAATTAAGGTGAGCCTTAGAGCCTGAAGGGAAGGATTTGGAACATCAGGACTGTGCAGGGCTCATTTATGGGTAAAGCAGACAGATTTTCGGTGGTGCAATTTTAGAAGAGACAGGCCCACTTTGGTATAACATTTCCTTACAGGGGTTAAGGTGGCTGAGTGCCAAAGCCTCAAACTCTGTAATGATAAAAGTTAAAGATATATGCCTAAAAGATGATTTTTCAAATTCATACTATTATATATACAGAATTTCCATTAAAGTTTCCAGAAATCTGTTTTTAATGTGGAGGGGGAAAATTGTCATAGAAAGTTGGAAAGAGGGAGGAAGAATGCAAATAAACTAGAGTATAAAAATGGATCATTGGGGAAGCCAGGATGGCTCAGTGTGTTAAGTGCTTGCTTTGCAGCCCCAGGGACCAAGGATCAAATCCTGGCCCTAGCCCATGTGGACCCATCTGCTGAACTGGGGTGTGCTTCCCATGCGGGAGGCCCCCAGTTCAGTTCTGGTCCCCTAGTTTGGCCCCTGGCTTGAGGGGGCATGCCTCCCATGCGGGAGGCCCCCAGCCCTGTTCCTGCCCTGCACGGCAGAATGAAACCATATTGAAGACTGATTATGTACAACTATGGAGACTGCTCTTGGCCCTCCTCTTTCTTTCTGTCTCTGTTCTGTCAAAAATAATAAAATAAATCTTTAAAAAAAAATAGATCATGTATATTCTTACTCTGTTTATTGATTCAGTAGGCAAGACACAGAATAGAATTCTGGAGACACCTGACTATGTGGCAACCTCAACTAATAGAACAATAGAAATTCAGAGTAACTTAAGTACAAAGGGCCCTGACAAAGCAAATGCCATTGTGTTCCAATACTTCAGAGGGAGAGCCTCAGGTCTGGTAAGTATACTTTTAAACACAGACATGGAAATCTCTACAAGAACTTCCCTATGAGCTGCCTTCTACATTGTGTGGTTCTAAAAAGGAATAGTCTAAAAGAGGATGTGAGACCAGGCTGGGAGTGGAACCTTAAAGAAAAATCAAAGCCAGATAGGAAGGAAGACTCCAAGTGGACAAAAACATGCAGGAGAGACTGTCAATCTAGCCAGACTCCCAAGGCCAGAGAAGGGATGGTACCTAGCATAATGCTTGCATTTAGGGAAGGGAGGGAAGACAGGGTTTCCAAGTAAAAGCTTCCTAAGTTGTTTGAAGAGGTGGTGAGCTACAAAATGTGCTATTGTAACTAAAAGGCAAGTGGGGCCGAATGTCGAATCCAAACAGAAAAAGGATATTAGTAGTTTCAGAGACCTATGCAGAAGCAGAATTCAGGAAACCAAAGCAGGTGACATAGCCCATTGGTAAATAATTCAAAGGCACATGTGACACAGATTAGAAAGGAGGTACAAAGACATGCATAGCAGGGACACTTCTGCTGAGAGCTCAGGAGAGGGAATACTTTGAGGCAATACATGTGATTTCTCTCTTCTCTTCATACTTAGTGGCCCCTGTACTTCCTCCTTCTCAAAGCCCTCTTCTGCATAAAGTTTAATTTTGTTCCAGAATCACCTGTATATGTTGAAATGCAGTGGACAGTGTGAAAGAAAGGAAGTGAGTTAAAGAGTTAAGTAGAAAGAGGCCAGGATACAAAGGCATGATGTTTGATGGAGGTATTTTCTTTCTCTTTTCCTGCTGGATGTTGGCTCAAGAAGGATCCCCTAAATTTGACAGCAGGTTGTCTGGAGTAATGCTTGTCAATTTTTCATGTGAGGGTGGCAGGGGGAGGAGATCTTTTGCTGTATCTTCAGGTGGACTTTATTGGTGAGTAAATATTGAACTCTAGTAATAAGCACTTCCTGCATGCCTTCTCGATATCAGATTATGGCCATGAGAGAAGCAACAATGCTATCCTGACCCTTATGAACCTTAGAGTACAGTCGGGGAGAAATGGTCACACAGGATTATTCATTTACTTAAAAGAACAGGAGTTATGATAGTTCTTAACAAGGAAACCTATTTGAAGAGGTGACATTTAAGCTGAGTCCTAAAGAGTATGATTTTGCCAGTAACAAAATAGTTTAGATGAGAGTTTCAGGCAGAGGAAACAGCATGTGCAGAAGCAATGGGTTTCAAAATTGCAATTTAGGAGGGTCTTAGAGGCAGCAATTTGACTGAGTTGTGAGCTAGAAACTGTTTTTATTAGTATTTTACTTAAGATTTATAAACTATCAGTGGTTACCTGAGGGTAGGGGAGGAGGTGTGTGGGAGAGCTGGGGTGGGGGGAGTAGGGAGGGGGAATCAAATATATGGTGATGGAAAGTGAGCTGATTCTGGGTGGTGAGCACACAATGCAATGTATAGACAATGTAGTGTAGAATTGTACAGCTGGAATCAATGTAATTGATATCAATCAATGTCACCCCAATAAATTTAACAATTAAAAAAAAGATTTATAAACTATCAAGTCTGCATATTAAAGAAAGGGTGGGTTTGATGCATATTATAAGGTAAGAGATAAAATTCCCACATCTCCCCTAGTGCTACTATGTGCAGGAGCCATGAGATAGGTCTGGCGTATCTGAAGACCTCAAAGAAGGCAATGTTGCTGGAGCATAAACCTCAGTGAGCGACTGGCCAGAGCAGTAGCTACAATTTAGGCAGAACCAAGGAGACCCTGTAGGGAAGGTCACAAATTTTAAACTTTATCTCAATTGTAATGGGAAACCATTAAGGGCTTTACACACAAGAGTAACATGATCTTATTTATAGCTTAAGAAGATCACTCTGGCATGTTGATATGAATGTATTGCAAGGAACAAGGAGCTAACCCTGTTGAGTTTCTGGGTGGGCCTATCCCTGAACAATACACATGCATTACTCACTTAATTCTCAAGATAACCCCCACCCCCACCCCAAAATTGGGTGCTATTATCTTCATTTTACAAGTGAGGAAACTGAAGTCCTTTGAAGTTATGGAAATTATCCAGTGTAACACAGAAAGATGCAAGAAAATGAGTGCTAACTATACAACCAATAAAATTTTTTTTAAGATTTATTTTTACTGTTTTTGACAGAGAGAGATACAGAGACAGAGACAGAGAGAAGGGGGAGGGCCCAGAACAGTCTCCATAGTTGCACATCATTGGTTTTTCCACATAGTTTCATTCCATAGGTGGGCACGGGGCTGCACAGGGCATGAACTGGGCCAGGGTCTTACCCCAGTGAGAACTGAACTGGGGGCACTCCCCAGTTCAGCATATGGGTCCACACGGGCAGAGGCCGGGATTTGATACTTGGTCCCTGGGGCTGCAAAGTGAGTGCTTAACCCCATGAGCCATCCCGGCTTCCCCAACCAATAAAATTTCAATGACTGTTTTATTGTAAAATTCTGTTGCTGGGTGATGGTCATATCCAGAATGCAGTGATTACAGACGGGCTAATGCATGTTTTTGCAGCACGGCAAGTTCCTAATCCTGGCTGCTCATCTCATAGATAGTGGATATAACCATGTATGATTGAAAGTATTATAGGATTTTGCTCTTAAAACCTCTCTTATCATTGTTAAATGTGCAAAAGACCTCTTTTCACTGTTTTGATTGTTTTGACAGGTTGTTTTCCAGGAAGTGGTTGCTAGGAGTAAAAGAGTTTTATTATTTAAAGGTAAGTGGAGCCTAGATATCTCATCCCTTTAAAAAGTCCCTACCCGCAAAAAAAACCCCTACAATAATGGACTTGAAAATTATTTTTGTGACACTATTTGTACCAGTCCACCTGCTTTCTATTTACTTGTGGTTATCTCCTTTGCTAATGATTCTCTAAAAGCACACACTAAGGTTTGTACCAAAATACTGTCCTGGAGACAACTAGAGGGGTTTGATTGCTAGGGCTCTTTAGAGCCAACAGCTGCCTCTAATGACAATGAGCACGTGCATACTGAATGACTACAGAGCTCCTGCCATGGGTGTGAATGCCAGCTGTCAGCGCAGTGCATGAATTATCCTCAGATGTAGTTGCCTTTATATTCTGATAATTCTACCACTGTGGGAAAACCCCACCGAGACTGAAGTTGTACCAACCAGGTTACAGAGACACTGTTCCACACATTAGTACAAGTTCCCATCAAGGCCTTGAGGTTCTTGGTTGTGTATCCCATTGCCCCTTCTCATACCATTGCCTAATGGTATTTTTAATGATTAACCTAAAGGTGTGTGTATCCTTTATTGCTCTTGCAAAACTGCCATATGCTAGACATTTATAGCTTTTGTCTGATCACTGGACTTAAAAGATTCTTTAACCTTGTTTGATATTTACAGTGTGTCACCTTGCAATTCCCACAGTATCTGTTGGAAAAAAAAACAAGGGAGACATAAGATTTCATCAGAAAGTGCCACATAATTTCCAGATAAAAGTCACAGTTGCATACCCAGTGCTCAGAATCACATCTCAGACCCAGGCGGCATCTCTGAGGTTGCATAGTCTAAGATTACACTTTATAGACAAAGGAGCGAAGTCATTGACAGGTGGAGAGACTTAGCCAGTTCAACCTGCTAGGTAATGGCCAGGCTGGAGCTAGAAGTCTGACTCTCAGTTCAGAAAGCTGTTAGACATCTATATACCTTATTAAGCTTAAAAATAAACATAGATTTAGTGTTCAGAACTGGAATTAAAATTTATTTATTGGATTTCTCACTGTGCAAGGATCTGATTTTCCTCTCAATATCTGGGCAGACCCTAGCAACTTATACACTTGAGACACTTTCCTTGGCCTACTTCACAAATTATTGAGGAAAAACTACAATTATGAAGGAGACTAAGTTTATCTCCATATTTATGTCTCATCCACTCTTTTTCCTTTGGTGTTCCTCTCAGTGTTTCTGGTATCTTAAGATTTGTATTCCAATGTATTCCATGGGCCCTTGACCTTATACATTTATAATTTAGGACAACCCTTCATGTCTATACCTTTCCCTACCTAATTTCTTTCTCTGCCAATGTAAACTCACCTATACAATATATACTATCTCTTAGCTTCTCCTTTCAGGTAGGATGTTAGCAAAGCTCATGTGCTGATCAACACAAACATTCTCTTGTTTTTGCCTATCATGAGATGTCAAGTTCTCACTATTTCAGTCATTCTCTTGGATTAAGACATTATTTCTAGAAACCCCTGTTAAAATGCAATGTTAGCTGGGAGGTAAAAATCCATGAAGGAAGCACTGTTTGAAGGCAGTATACCCTGCTGGAAATAAAATCTAAACCTATCTCTCTCCAAATTGTAAGCATTTTTGTGTCATGACTCTTGAAGTAGAAATGTAATTGGCATCCAGTGTTCAATACCAAATGTAGCTAATATATACTGAGGCTAATGATGTCTCTGGATACTTTTTTCTACCTGGAACACATAGGTCAATGACTATGTAATTGTAAGATTAAACAAAGGATGAATTATGAAGACATATTTTTCTTAACTTGAGAGTTAATTGTAGAAGAACAGCTAGTCAGAAATGGCATTCAATGGAAAAAGCATAAAACATGTTAACTTGACTTTGCTGATTCAATTATTTTGGACACATATTTTTAGGTAAATGTCAGTTTATGAGCTGACTTTTATACATGCTGCCAATAGGACTGGCTTCACTATGATCTAGTGCTCTTTCTCCTACCTTCCTCTCATATTAGACAGATCAATCAGGATAGAATAAGTTTTGCTGGGGTAACAAATAGCTTCCAAATCACAGAAGCTTAAAATGATAAAGTTTCTCTGAATTGGAAAACCCAGGGAGACAGAGCAGCCATTCGCTTTAATCATTAATAATTATAGCAGCATAAGGAAAGAGAAACTAAAAAATTGTGCATTTGTTTTTTAAGCTTATAATCACATTTCCCTAGCCAAAACAAGTTTCCTGAATACATCCAACTTCAAGGGAATAAGGGTATAAAATCCTACACAGGAAGAGACTGGAAATACTTAGTGGAAAGTGCTAATGAAACCACACTAGATTATTTGTAAGTCTCTGAACCTGCCATTTAATGTCATTGTTTTTGTTGTTGTTGTTGTTGTTTTTGCTTTCTTTTTTTCTTTCTTTCTTTCTTTTTTTTTTGTTCTTGAAAGAATGCCTTTGTCAACCTATATACCTGGATTTCTACATACCAACTATTACCTCCTTTTTAGTATATTTCATAATCTCCCTGACTAATATACATATACATGTAATGTTTATAGCATCCAGAATACTGTATTTTAGTTAGGAGTCTTTGTATCTATGTTTTACCTACTTTCTCAAACCAAAAGACCATGTTTTAATGATCTATGTAATCTTCCACCATGGTCGTTGGCATAGGTAGACAGTCACTAAAAACAAGGTTCCATAAAAGTCCTTTTGCAGTTTAAACTTTAAATAAAATTTCTGTTCTTTGTGAAATATAAGAAGGAATTTACTCAAGATTCAAATAAAATTGTAAAAGGTTCATTTGTTCTAATATAGTTATTTTATTTTCTTGTTACTAAACTCTTATGTTACATTAAATATCTTCAGTTAAATGCTTGAAAACAATGTTATTACAAATGATGGTGGATATGTTGAAAGCTAAAGTAAACTAAATCTTGTTTGATTGGAAGAGAGATGCACACATATAATGAGAGTAATGAAATAAATGAAGATATTACCAAGTGGACCCTGATATAGAGAGGAAGAACCCTTTAAAGCTGCCTGTAGAGGTCAGGAAAGGCTTCCCAGATGAGACATTTGAGCTGAATTTTTTTTTTTTTTTAATTGTTTTTGACAGAGAGAGAGAGAGAGAAATACAGAGACAGAGAGAGAACTGAACTCGGGGAACTCCCCAGTCCAGCACATGGGTCCGCACGGGCCGGGGCCAGGATTCGATCCTCGGTCCCCGGCGCTGCAAAGTGAGCGCTTAACCCACTGAGCCATCCCAGCTTCCCCGAGCTGAACTATTAAGAAAGAGAAAGTACATCCAGATGGAAATGGTAAGGAGCAAGGGCAACGGTAAAAGACATTAAGTCAAGTAGGTAGTACTTTCAAGGCAAATCACTGAAATGTGGAACAGATTATTTAACATTTTTGTGCCAATTTTCTAACCTGCAACATGAGTGTATCTACTTGCTGCTCATCTCAAATAGTTGTTATGAGGGTAAAAGAAAGGGCTGTTATATACGAAACTGGACAGCACCATGAAGATGTAAGATGGGGACCTTGAAGGATCAGTTGAATTTTGATGGATAGAGAAACGGGCTTAGAACATATAAGGTGATAAGAATGGTATAAGCAAAGACTCCAAGGAAGAAAATTGGTTTGGTAAAAGGAAATTGATCATTTTGGCAAGAATGGACAGCATGTTAAAGTCCAAACACTAACCAATCAGGCTCAAGTATAGAAGCCTAGTTTAGAAGAAGGACAAAACTGGTTGTCTTAGTATGGCTCAATATTTTCTTGTTGGGTGAGAAGGGAAGAAAACCTAGACTTACAGTAGTGATTCAGGATTAAGGCAGGCTTCTTAATGCTTACTGTATCTCCAAATCCATCCTTTTATTTTAAATCATGCAAGTCTATCATATATGGCTCCCAAATCATTCGCAAAGTCATAAAATATGTAAATAGGTTAAAACACAAATATGTAATTTAATGGAATTAAAAAATGAGAGAGAAAGTGGATGTATAATAATGAGTTATACTCAGGGCAAAGAGAAAGATGCAGAAACAGAAACTTCTATTGTGTGATTTTGTATAAGTCAGAACGGAAATGAATCAATCTTAATGGAAACCCAGAATAAAAATGATTTAAATAATAAGTAAATGTATCACATGTAACAAAAGAGGGCAAGCATCAGAGTTGGTTGAGTCAGTAGCTCATGAACTTGATGGAGATTCCAGATTCTATCTCTGCACTCCATTGGCCTTGGTGTGTTGGGTTTGCCTTAAGGCTGGCTCCTTTCTTAGCAATAAGATAGCTGCAGCAGTTTTAAGGGGAATGGGATTTCCATGGCTAGCTAGGACTAATGATCTGGAGTAGAATCTGTTTCAGGGAATAAACCTCAAAGAATATTATACTGCTATCATCGTTTGGGCAGATTTGGGCATGATTGCCCATGGACCAAATTATTTTTACAGATGTTTTGTTTGAGTAGTATAGTGTTTTAAAATTGAAATGAACTGCTTAGGTTTAAAAGTCAGATAATTTTATTTATTTTTAAAATCATATTTTTGAATTATCTTAAAGAATCCAAAGGTCTAGGAGAAGCTGGGATAACTGAGCAAGTTGAGCACTTGCTTTGCAACCCAGGGACCCAGGATCAAACCCTGGCCCCAGCCCATGTGGACCCATATGCTGAACTTGGGTATGTTTCCCATGTGGGAGGCCCCAGTTCGGTTATTGCCCCCCCAGCCCCACCGTTCAGCCCCTGGCTCCTGGGGGTGAGTCGCCCATGTGGGAGGCCCCCAGTTCCTGCCCTGTGTGGCCCCGCGCACCTGTGTGGGTCAAAACTATGTCCAAAACTGATGACATACAACTTTGGAGACTGCTCTGGGCCCTCCCCCTTCTCTCTGTCTCTTCTATCTCTGTCAAAAATAAAAACAATAAAATAAAAATAAATCAAAGGTCTAGCTAACTGTGCCTACATTCATTCCACTTAGCTAAAACTGGCTGGAATGAATTACATTATGATCTTGAAACATTAACCTTTTCTAATCTTCAAAAGAACACACACAATAGCTGAGCCTCTAGGTAGAATAGAAACTAAGTGTATACATTCCAATTTTTCCTTTGGATGGTTGATTGCCTTTTCAATGGCTATGAGACCATAAGCCATTGTAAAATTGCTACACTTACCTAATTGCAAAGAAGTTTAAGAGTAGCTCTGACAATCCAGCCACATTTTTCTATTAGCAGATATTTTGGTGGACTACTGCATGTGTATAAATGGTTTTACAAGGATAGATTTTGTTTATATGATTATATGATTTAACCTAATGGAAATAGTAATTAACTCTAATTCATACTTTCAATGTTAAATTTGACTAGAAAACATCACTGAAGCCCCCCCCCAATTATATAAGATGAAGAATCAAATAAAAGCATCAATGAACCACATTTTTTATTCTATTTGTCATTTCAACTTGCTGTCTATAACTTTTTCATTGGTCTTCTTAAAGAAGGGGTTAAATTTTAGCAGACTTAAGTTTTTGTAAATGTTAGCAGTAACATATGTCCATTCTCACCAGCTCATCTCTGAAAGTAGAAACTCTAGGAAATAATCTATTACTAGGTTTGCTTTTTTATATTAAGTATACTATAAAATAGTTAAGCCTTTAACCATTGGAAAGAATTTTTATGGAAGAATTACAGAAACTATGAAAAAAACAGGTGGAAAATAATAACATCCAATAGCTTGGATGTGGTTGAAAGAAAGGAAGCACTCAAAACTGCTAAGTTATATCTAAGACATGGGAAAACATTCAAGTTTATATACTTGATAAGTCAGACTGGAAAGGTTGGGCAGAGGTAGTATTTGTTACCTTCATTCCACAACTTGATGTTCGTTTTCCAGAATACATTAATACTTTGACTCATCAAATTTGAGTGACAGGTAACATTAAGTAGTAATAAAATCCACTAAATAATTTGCAATTGTCTTAACTTAAAAAAAAAAGTGACGAATTTCTCTGTACAATAGATTTTTCCACGTTCTTCTGGTTAAAGAGCAGATAGAAAAAAACTTAAACATGGCAAAACTGTGACATGCCAAAGGTCACATAACCTGTAGGTATAGCCAGATTTCCTAATTATTAAGCTAGTGCAATATTTTAAGATTCATTAGATTATTAAGTCTGGTGATTAGTTAAGGATGCACCTGACACACACCCTTCCTGTTTCATAAAAATCATCCCAGTAACCTTTGTGGATCTTTGCATTTAAACCTGTTTCAGGAAGTCGTCTAAAAACACTTTTGTCATGAAATGGAGTGTGTACTACGTAGGCTCAGAGAAAAACTGAGTTTATCAGATCCTGGCTCTTTTTCTAAGGATAAATGGATAAAGTGATATTAGGCTGAAACGATTTAGAGAACAAGTATACGGACGCTTCTATTTTAAAACAATGAAGTAGCTTTTAAAATAGAAAAATATTTACATTTTGCTTTCAAGCAAACTAGTGTTGAGGGAATCATTGCTATTCAATCATATTTTGGAGATACTGCTGTAGATTAAAAAAAAATTTTTTTTTTAAGGAAAGCTGCCATATTCTGGAATTTCTCCCTTTTCGTCGTTCTCCGAACTCCAACGTTCCAAATGGCTAAGTCGCATAGCTGAAAGGATTTTGCTCATTTTTTCCAAAACACTTCACATCTGGGTAGTCGCCAACCGTGGAAAGTTTCAAGGAAATGTAACATTTGGAAGAGTCGTAGAGGCTAGTCTGGGGCTGTCTTCGTGGGACCGCGGCCCTCAGGGGCGTCATCACACGACCTTATCCGATGGTCAAGGGCCCGCTGCAAGCCTGAACTAGTCGAGCTCCCGCCAATCCCGCTGACCGCCGACCCCTTAGCTGCAGGGGCTCTTGCCCATCAGTCTCCCCTGCTGTTTGAGGTCCCAGAATCCAGGGGTCCATCTGCTTCGTAAAGGATGAGACTCCTGAGCCCCTAGCTCCCTAACTGGCAGCCTCGGGGTCGCGAAGAGAGAGGGAAGGGGCTGCTCTAGAGCTTGGCCCGAGAAAGCTCACACGTCAGTTCACTCTTTCCGTCCCCCGCCCGACTCCTCGCGCACCCAGCGCAGAGAGAAATTTGACTGCTTCAGTCACCAATCAGAAGAGAAGTCTAGAATTTGAGCCAACCAGAATAAGCAAAGTGGGCAGGCCGCCGGCGTCATCCCGCCCCCAGGAGGGTGAGCGCGGAATGTCTCCGGCCCTCCCCTGCGTCTTAGCCTCAGTACGAAGCCCTCGGCGGTGAGAGGAGCAACGGTCACCGACAACCTCGGGAGCAACGGCAGCGGCTGCGGGAGCCGGAGCCACACCTACACTCACGTCGCTGCCGCCTCGCTGTCCCACGAGAGAACGTATCCTCGGAGAAGACCTGCCGCCCATACCCCGAGCATCCCCCCGGCTGGATCCAACACTGACTGACCAGGCAGCATGATGCGGCTTCGAGGGTCGGCGATGCTGCGGGACCTGCTTCTGCGGCCGCCTGCCGCCGCCAGCGCGGCTCTGAAGTGGGCGCAGCCCCTCGCCACCCTGTGCCGGCGCGCGCGAGGCGGGGGACTGGAAGCCGCGGGCCCGGCGGCCGCCGCACGGCTCTACCCTTGGTGGGGCGGGGGCGGACGGCTGGTTGGGCCCCTTGGTCGGACCCTATCCAGCTCCCCTTCAGAGATTCTGCAGGAGCTGGGCAAGGGGGCCACGCAGCAGCAGCAGCAGCAGCAGCAGCCGCCGCAGCAGCAGCAGCCTGGGGCGTCTCAGCCCGCGGCCCCGCCGGCGCCCGGCCCCAAGGACGGCCCCGGGGAGACGGACGCGCTCGGCAGCAGCGAGGGCAAGGAGCTTGTGGCCTCAGGGGAAAAGTGAGTGTCTCCGCGAGACGGAGGAGGCCTCGTTCCGCTTGAGGCCCGGGCCCGGGAGGGGCCTTTGGTGGGGCAGGATGGGAGAGGAGGTTCGAGAAAGGGAAAGAAACATGCCGGGCGGCCTGCGCTGTCTGCGCCATGTGATTAGGCCGAGCCGCGCCCGAGCCCCTCCGCTGGGCCCTCACTTCCCTTCCCCGCCCCCGGCGCGGGCCGCCGGCTTGGAGCGGCGTAGGGACAGGCTTGGTCCACCTCGCCCTAAAGCTGTGGCTGCCTAGTTCACACCTCGTGCCCCGCGCCCCGACCCCAGACTGCGGCACCTGGGCGCCCTCCCAGCCCTTCGTGGGTGATGGCCACACGAACATCTCCACCGAGTGACATTTAGGAGTCGAGCCTTGAGCAAAGCCTGTGCCTTCCTGAATGGTCTCTTTACCAGGCTCGAATTTCCTCTCTGCCCTCCTTCGCTCTCTGCCACCATCTCTTTGGAAGCCTAATGTGGCAGCGTATTCTTAACATTTCTGGAGGGGCGCCTTCAGAGGTGCATATAGCCATCTGGGGGCACCGGAAATAGTGTTACTGAAACGAGATTAGGAGGAAAAGGCCGAGAAGATGGGACACTCAGTAGACCACCTGTTTGCACTGGGGACCGGCTTTGGCCTGTCTTGCTTGAGGTAGACGACCAGTTTTTGAAAAAAAGAGTAGCCAAGGTTAAATGTGATGGGTAAAACATTAACTGAAAAATTCGAGTTAAGTAGCTTTTGTGCCTGAAATTGTGATAGGATGTTAACTTAAAGCATAGCAGTCTAGTCTTAAAATTTTTCTTTTACACAATATGCTAAATCGTTTTCTGGATATTTTGTCTTGTGTAATGTAAATAGACAAACTTTTCCCAATGTGCATACAAATTTACCTGTCTGCTTTTTATACCCTCCTATTTTTCTGACATTGTACTGACACGTGACCCATTGCCTTGCTTTTACTTATGATACTATCTTAGCCCTAGAATATCTTAAGTCAGACTGAAAAAGTGAGATTCTTATCATTTACACTCTCGGGTCTGCTTAATGTTTCCTGTAATTGAAGGTGGCACCTTTCTAAAACATTCCAAGCTAAAGTTTTCCCAGACTGAAGAAAGAAAAAATAAATTTTTTTTTAGAAAATCACTTGATGATGGGTAAAATTTGTGACATTCTACGATAATGATTGTGTGCCACAAAGTAGCCTTATGACCATGGGCAAGTCATTTAACATCTTTAAATGACATACCTCTTCAAGTTCTAAAAAGCTAGACTTTTGTTAAATTTCTGCCTCTCTAATGTTTTTTAGGGACTAGAATGCATATGCTTAATTTCACCTCGCACTCACTTTCTCTTATCTAGTTTACCAGGCATGTAATTAGTTTAAATACCTGTTCCAAGAGTTAAAGAATTGCAAAAATGCAGTTATTACCATTTAAAAGTTGTCTTTAAAGGTCATAGGATGGGGAAAATGCTTTCTACTGAAAATGTCTTCCAGTCTGTGTCTCTCCAGTGTCTCCATTTTTTCCCCTTGTCATATAGGATGTTGGGCTCTGTTTGTGGTTTACCTGTTTCCCAGAAGCTTGTACCTTCTTTGCCTTCTGAATAAGAAATCATCACTTTGAAACACTATTTTGGCTAATAACTTATTGACATCCCTACATAAAAACATATTGTCTCCCCCAACCCAGAAAGAAAATCATTCTAGGCAGGAAATTCTTTAAGTATGTGGCTGTCCAGAAAGTATCCAGCCATGTAAACATTGACAATCGCTGAATTTTTTCCGGACAGCCCTCAAAAGTTGCTCAGATGCCCTTGGACTTCTGAGTGGCCAATAAGATAGCCTTGTTTATATTCGTTTAAAGGAGTTTATTTTTTGAATAGCTAGACTGTCTTAGGAGCAACCCGAGAACAGGCATACCTTGCAGATATTATGAGTTCAGTTCCACACCACAGCGAGCAAGTATAGTAAGGTGACCAACCGTCCTCCTTTAGGGAGGACACCCCTCCTTTTGGAAGTTCTGTCCTCCCTCGAAAAGTGTCCTCCTAGATGTCCTCCTTTTCGATATGTAATACTAGATGTCCTCCATTTTTTTGGTTGTGCAATCAATTTTCTTTTTTTATTAATTTATTGGGGTGACATTGATTGGTAACAATTAGATAGTTTCCGGATATACCAGTACAAGTCCACATCATATCACCTATGCTTCGCATTATGTGCTCACCACCCAGAATCAGCTGTCCTCCTTTTCATTGGAAAAAAGTTGGTCACCTTAAAGTATAGTAATAAAAAGTTGTGATCTTTCAACTGCTGGAGGGTCTTACCTTCAGTGTGTTAAATAAAAAGCAATGCCTGTGAAATACAATAAAATGAGGTATGCTTGTGTATGATGATCCTGAGATACTTCAATCAAGGATTTCAAGGGTGAACCCTAGCCAATTTACATATAAAATGAAGAGTACTGGCCTTAAGATTGTGAAAACATTTTTTAATCTTGTTAAAGATTCTGTTTTTCTTCGTGATGTGGTTTCCGAATGTAGCTTTCTTCCTTTGACTTCTTCCATTTTGCCTTTATGTGATAAATATTTCTCTTATTCTGGGAGGTAAGCTTCCAATTGATCCTGTTATCCATTCTGATGCTTAGCTTTCAAAGCATAGGTCATACCCCAGTCAGCAAGCCACTCAGAATCCAGTACTCACTCAGGACTCTTCTAGGTTTTATAGGGAATTATTAAACGAAATAGCCAGGTAAAGAACAAGTTAACATTTTGTTAAGGGCTTAGAACAGTAATACTTGGCATGTGTTAAATACAACATAACTTTATTAAATAAGAATAAGATTACTTCTTTTGTTGTAAATCTTAACAAGGACATTTGCCTTTGAATTTTAGGCCCACGTGAGAAATTTCTTTATGATTTTTAGTTTCCAAAAAAAATTTCTGTAGAGAAATTGTACTTTAATGAAACTATGCGATTTTCACTGTGTACCATTTTGCTCTGATTACCAGAAAGCTCAGAGAGAATTTAATACTTAACCATAGCAATTTTGTTAATTCATGTGGCTGGAGTATTTGCTTTTCCTTCAGTCCTTGGTCTTTATATTTTATTAACTATATCGTATTATTATGTTCTGGAAGGAGGTGGGATATAAGCAAGTTACCTACTTATCTTTTCTTACACAAACTTTGAACCAGTGTCATTTTAGGCTATTCAGTTTCCTTTAATCAACTTCAAGTTTCTGGTTTAGGTTCCTGATTTAGGTTAAGATTTTACTACTGTCTTAAATATCTTATGGAAAAATGTAATGGTCTTTGCTCACTTTTCTATGTAGTGCTCTTAATTTTGTCATTGTCATTCTATCATTTTGAAAACCACTTTGGCTCTCTTCATTTTTTAAGTTCTCTCTGCTTTCCTGACTTTTTGAGTTTGCACACTTGGTAAACGCAGGCTGAGGCCTTTACTTTTCACTTGCTTGCCTTCTCAACAGTATATTCCTTCTCTCAGGTTAACTCTCATCTTTGTGTAGGTAGTATAATATTTCATCTCTCATCCAGGCTGTTTTCACATTTACCTCCACATATATGATGGCTTCAAATTTAAAATCTGTACTCCCATATCTATTCTTTGTGTTTCATTTCAATCTGTTTTGCATAGTGTTTTGAGTTTTAATGTAAAAATATCACTGTCCTTCCAATACGGACAAGAATGAGTAATATATCATAAAGTCACAAACGATGCTATAGCATTAAAGATTCTTTATTAACTTTTATGCCAATGTTTGCCCACCAAGGCCATTTTTATCACTGTGTCTCTTTTCTGTCAAACATGTCATGCGTCATTTCTATAAAGCCCAGAAGTATATATCCTGGAAGGGTTGACAGGTGAGGATATGGGGACATTTTTTTTTTTTTTTAAAGGAGAAATACATTTTTTTTTAATTGGTTTTGACAGAGAGAGAGAGAGATACAGAGACAGAGAGAGAACTGAACTGGGGAAGCTCCCCAGTTCAGCATATGGGTCCACATGGGCCGGGGCTGGGATTCGATCCTCAGTCCCAGGCACTGCAAAGTGAGCGCTTAACCCACTGAGCCATCCCGGCTTCCCCAAGGGGGGACACTTTTAAGTTACTTTCTGTTTGAGCATTTTATTAGAAAGGAAAAGAGATATAACAGAGAGGGCCTATGCTGGGAAAATACCAATAGATGTATGCTCTTTAGAAAACAGTTAATTCATACAGGGTACAATATTAGAAGTATGCCATTAAAACAATGAGATTATTTTACCCCTATCACATTGGCAGATGTTAAGTTAAATCAAGTGATGCCAAGGATGTGGGGAATGGGAACTCTTACATTATTGATGGAAGTATAACTTAGTTCAGTTGTTTTGGAGGGCCATTTGGTAGTACCTGTTAAAAACTGCATACCCATGATGCAGTAATTGTATGTTCACTCAGGTACACAGTCATGACATTTAAAAAATATATTTTTAATTAAATAAGTATAATTAAAAATACTATATTAGAAGTGAAAGTGTGAGCAAAAATGTTTTAAACTAACCTCAGTTACTATGACTTTGTTTTGGAAGTTCATATTTATTCTTTTTTTTTAAGATTTATTTTATTGATTTTGACAGAGAGGCAGAGACAGAGACAGAGAGACGGGGGAGGGCCCAGAGCAGTCTCCATAGTTGTATGTCATCGGTATTCAACATGGTTTTGTTTCACACAGGTGGGCAGGGGCCCTCCTGCATGGGAGGCACTCCCGCTCGAGCCAGGGGCTGAACGGGGGTGGGGTGGGGTGGGGCAAGAACCAAATTGGGGGTGACCCGCATGGGAAGTACACCTCAGTTCAGCATACGGGTCCACACAGGCCGGGGCCAGGATTTGATCTTCAGTCCCCAGGGCTACAGAGCGAGCGCTCAACCTGCTGACCCATCCCGGCTTCCCCCATATTTATTTTTAATAAATGGAAAGTGAAGAGCAAAGAGTCATTCCTATGCTGTGAGAATTGAACTTTAAAGTAAGAATAAATATGCATCTCAGCAAATATTTAATTAGGTTATAGAACAGTACTGATAATAGTGTTGAGACAGTATTTGGCAGATATAGATAATTTTGGAATTGAAAGAGAACCTCTGTTGAAATAGGTGACAAATTCTGTTATGGCCCTTTAATAATGCATTTGCTTTTAATTTGTAAAAGTGAACATATTTTCAATTCACTTAAACTAAAATCAAGGTCGAAAGTACAGTTAACTTGGGGGCTCTTGTCAAGGAACCCCTCAGTCATTTTATTTGTAATTTCCTCAATACTTAAAATGTTTTTGGTTATTAGTTTGGTTTGGTTTTAATGGCATCAACAGAACATTTTTTTTGCTGCATAGTGTTTACATTAAACCACACATCTATTTAGCCATTGATAATATACCTCTGTATAATCTAATTAGTAACCTGCATGCTAATAATATCTAGCTGAAGTTTACTGAAAGAACATGAATTAGATCCTGAAGTTTTATCTCCTTGAGTTTTAGCTTCTTGTTTATAGGCTTTACTGTTTTACAAAGAAGTCTGTTTATCTCAAAGTCATCTAAAATATGATTACTAAACAGAATTCAGTCTTTTTGTGAGGCAATATGTAGGAAACAATAATTGGATGGGGACAGTATTTTAGTCTGAAAGAGATGAATGTCACCTTGAAAAGAAATTTGTTGAAGATATTTGTAGGTTTCTTCAAGGTTTAAAAAATTATTTGAAATCTGTACAGCTGTACTACTTGTGATATTGAGATAAAGAAAAATTAATGGCTGTAGAAACAGAAAGTCTAATTGTAGGATTTACATTTATATTTATTTAAGGAGCTCAATCAATCTTTAAATCTACAAACTGCACAGTTTTGCCTGTCTGTACCTTTTCACCTTTTAAATCATTTACTATTAAGAGGAATGCTTAAGAAAGCTTAGTGAATTTATGTATTTATAAAAAGTTACTAATTATTGATAATTTCTACATGAAATAAATAGCTTTCAGGTACAGACAGTTACTACGATTATATCCTGAAATTTACTCAGGTACAAAATTGCTTTGGTTATGAAACACAATGCATATGATTGATTTCTGCATTTGGTGATATTTCTGACCACTTACAATGTAGGAGCAAAATGTTAAATGTGTCTTAACTTCCTTTGGGAAATATTCTCTGGTTAGTATGTGATATTATTGCTTACTAAAATGTTTATAGTGAAAGCATCCATTTTAAAGCATAGAACTATTGATATTGCATCAAGAACAAAAAGTTAGTAGCTTTCAGGATTTAGAAATATACCGGTACATTTTTTTGCATACTAATGGCACAGACCTCTAAAGATTTTTATTTTTATTTATTTATTTTTTTTAAATATATATATATATTTTTTTTTGACAGAGAGAGAGAGAGAGAGAGAGAGAGAGAGAGATACAGAGAGAGATACAGAGATACAGAGAGAGAACTGAACTGGGGAAGCTCCCAGTTCAGCATATGGTTCTGCACAGGCTGGGGCTGGGATTCGATCCTCGGTCCCCGGCGCTGCAAAGTGAGCGCTTAACCCACTGAGCCATCCCGGCTTCCCCTAAAGATTTTTAAATTGTCATATTGATGAGGATATTTTAAGTGACGTGGGCACTTCCTTAGTTTCTTGATGGGAGTTATTAGGAGAGCATAAGTACAGAGTCAGAAGAACAGTTTTTAATTTGTATAAAAAACTTGGAATATATTCATAACTTTTTAAGAATCTGAGCTGGCAATAAACTGAGGCATAGAAAAATTTATTCACTAATATTTTTGGCACAAAATGTATTATGCATGTTAGAGAAAAGTGGGGAAAACTTGTGCTCAACAATAGTGGAATGGTTAAGTAAATTATGGTATATACATATGAGAGTCTCTTATTCCGTTATTTAAAATGTATACAGATACTTTTTAGGAATGTAAGAAAATATAATGGTAAGTCAAAAGTTAGAATACAAATTTTTTTATGTGGTATATCTCAAATGACCTTAAGCTTTAAAAAAATCCTTTAAAAAAGTAAAAGAAGGAAATAAACTGAAATAATGTTAGCAGTTGTGGATAGTGAGAATGGACATTGTGTTCTTGTCTCTTTATAGTTTTAAGATTTCCTATTATTGGGATGCTGGGATAGACAGGTTGAACATTTGCCTTACAACTGAGAGATCTGGGGATCGAATCCCGACCCCGGCCCGTGCAAACTCATATGCTGAACTGCGGCACAAATGGTAACCACCAGGATGGTTATGAAGGTTCTCACCTCCCGAGCCCCCAGTTCAGTTCCCATGTCATGCAGCCTCACATCTACCTGTGTGGAATGAAATTGTCACAACTAATATAAAATTATGGAGACTGCTCTGGGCCCTCCCTGCTTCTCTGTCTTTCTCTCACACTATCTCTCTCACCCTCACCTTCTCTCAAACAATAAAATCTTTTTAAAATTTTCCCATTATAAGTATAGTAGACTCGTAGTTAACTGGCACCCATGCCGGATACATGTACTATTTGATTTTTTTGCTGGTTGCTTGAGTTGCAGTTAACAGAGTCTCCTGTATATATAAGCTACAATGAGAGGAACCACATCTGTTAAATTTTAAACTTGTAAATCTCTACTATGCTGTCCTAGTCTGCTATCCTAATACCGGTATACTGTTTCTGGTATGTATAATAATAAGCACCATTTACATTGAAAACAATTATTAAAAATACTGTGAATGGGTTTGTATAGCTCCTATTTATCAGCATTATCCAATTTTATTCAGTATTAGCCTCAAACATCAAACATAGTTTTATTTCTAAACCATTCTTGGTGTAAGTATAGTTAGAAAATGTTGTTAGAAAATGTTGTATTTTTCTGCCATATTAAACCTAATAGATAATTATTAGAATTTAACATTTCTTGTTCAACTTATGTTTACTGTAAGGTAGCATTACTATACTGTGCTAAAATGCTATAAGACAGGTGTTGGCAAACTTTCTGTGAAGGACCAAATAGTACATAATTTTGGCTTCACAGTCTATCTGGTCTCTGTTAAAACTTTTCAAATCAGCTGTTGTAGCAAAGCAACCATAGACCATAGGTAAATGAATAGGCCACAATTGTCTTGCAGTAAAACTTTATTTACAAAAACAGGTGACCCCATGCTATAGTCTGCTGTTAGGGACCCCTGTACTAAATTGTATTTATTTCTGTAAGATAATTCTTTCATACTGATTGGTTCTGCTTTGAATGAATTTGTTCTTTTGTTGTCTTTTGTACCTTGTACCAGTTGCTACATCTTATTCCTGTTCTTCATGTCTCTAGCTATTTTCCCTCCTTCTCACTTCTATATCTAATTCCTCTTAGCTTACAAAAATTATAGTAAAATACGATAACAAAATAGACTATTTTAACAATTTCTAAGTATATAATTCAGTGGCATTAAGTACTCTTCTTACTTTTAAAAATAACCCAGATAATTGTGCTTTATGTGTAAAATGTGTATAGATACGTCCTAAGTCAGTAAAATTTATGTTCTTTAGTACCGTATTTTCTGGCGTATAAGACGACTTTTGAGAGATTTTTTTTTTTTAAATATATTTTTTTTATTTATTAAATATATGTATATATTTTTATTTATTTTGACAGAGAGCGAGAGAGAGATACAGAGACAGAGAGAGAACTGAACTGGGGGAGCTCCCAGTTCAGCATATGGTTCCGCACGGGCCGGGGCCTGGATTCGATCCTCGGTCCCCGGCGATGCAAAGTGAGTGCTTAACCCACTGAGCCATTCCAACTTCCCCTTGGACGACTTTTGAAACGAAAAAAAGTCAACCGAAAATCGGGGGTCGTCTTATACACCGAGTATATCCTGAAAAACGTCTCGATATGCTGCTAAACGAATTTTCTAGCTCAATCCCGAAAATGTCTGGATATGCCGCTGAACGAATTTTCCAACTCGATCCCGCACCAATCACTGCAAGGCTGTTCGGACCACCTCTCTAACTCAGCCAATCCAAGCAGGCTTTTTATGCATGCAAATTATACATGTTCTGTACCCGAAGCTACACTGTGTTCTAGTAAAAAGCTTGCTCAGATTGGCCAGAGTCAGAGAGGCTGTCTATTACAACCTTTGAACCTTTGCTTGTTGTGATTGGCTCACCGTGGTACATACAGTTGCAGCACAGGAACGTTCTGTGTAGCCAAAGCTGCTGTATCAGGACACATGCATAGTAGCTAAATTGACTGTATTAGAGCACATCCAATGGGCTAAAAGGTACAGTGCCTTTATAGGACATTCTGTATATAGCCAATGCTACAGTATTA
>PVKE010020299.1:0-27620 GCA_004027555.1 Craseonycteris thonglongyai
AGAGAGAGAGAGAGAGAGAGAGAGAGAGAGAGAGAGAGAGATACAGAGACAGAGAGAGAACTAAACTCGGGGAGCTCCCCAGTTCAGCATATGGTTCCGCACGGGCTGGGGCTGGGATTCGATCCCTGGTCCCCGGCGCTGCAAAGTGAGCGCTCAACCCACTGAGCCATCCCGGCTTCCCATGATTTATCTGTTTTTAAGAATAAGATCAAATTCAGCTGGTAATTCCTCTGTTTCTGGTCACCCTCCTTAATAACTTTTTAATCTCTTTTAAGGAAGTTGACTTATTTCCATATCTTAGGATAATTTTGCTAGAAAAATATTAAATTACCCTAGTTTCTTTTCTTTGACATAAGTTACTGTGTAACAGTCTCTTAGAATTCTCCTGGTATATCCTATATCTTTTTAACTCTCCTTTCTCATTCCTTACCTTGTGTATTTTTGCTAGCACTATTTTAACCTAATAAAAGAATCAAGGCTTATGAATTATCTATTTTTTTGTTTGTTATTTTAAAGAACAAGCATTTAAGTTTGTTTATCCCTCCTTGAGTTTTTTTTGTTTATTCCATTAATTTCTGCTCTTTATTTCTTCTTTTTCTTGTTCCTTTTCCAGTTTTTTTCTTAATGCCAAGTTCCTTTATTATATGTCTTTCTTTTTTACTGCTGAAGGAATTTAAGATTATAAATTTCTGAGTTAAGATTATAAATATTTGAGTTAAGGATTTACTGTATTTTGATATAAAAGGCTCCTTTTCTTTCTACATAGTTTGAAATTCCCCTTTTGATTTCCTCTTTGAGTCAAGAGTTGTCTAGTAGTGTTGCATAATTTCAACAGAATTTTCCAAGTGATATAAAGCTTATAGCATTTTGTAGCATAGGACAAAGTCTATCTTTTTTTTCTGGCATATTTTCAAACAGGTAGTACTCAATTTGTGACATACGGTAGCTATATCCCAAGAGCTCATGCATACCGGTAATGTAAGTCAACTTCTGAAGCCAAAAAGTATCAAAAGAAACAACACTTTAAATGATGAAGAAATTTTTCTTTACTTAATTCCTTTAAAGTAGGCACAGAGATCATTAAATTTTCAACAAAACCTGCAAAAATCTATGTTGCTGAAATATTGTACTAGCACGTAATAATGCTATCTCAGGATTGTCCTCTTAGTTTCTTATACCATTTTCACAGTGTCCCTCACAGCTAGATAGGAAAGAAAAGAGAGAAGGATTGGGAAAGAGCTACATTCTATAACAGTCATCCCCTGGAAGTGTGCATATTTATTAGCATATTAAAAACTCTGAGAAATCCTGTTTAACTTTGGTTAACCAAGATTTCCTAAATATATTTGATTACCTTATTCTTTATCAATTAATGCCTATTAATTATCTTTGAGAAATGCAAGCCAACAAGATAGACCTTCCTTTGTCTTCTCTCTGGGTTACTCACACCTGAGGCTCAGTAAATGTTTGCTGAATGTCTTGGCACCAAAGGATACTGATGTGGCAATAACAGATGATGTGTCCACTGCAGCTCTTCTCAATATGGTCAGACATACCATATTTTTCCATGTATAAAATGCCCCCCATGTATAAGACAACCCCTACTTTTCCAACCCAATATTAGATTATTCCTGTGTATAAGACAACCCCCAATTTTTGGTCTAACAATATTGGATGAAAGTATCATCTTATATATGGAAAAATACGGTAAGTTGCATTCCCTTATTAAGGCGTACTAAATATTTTCCATCAAATCATATAATTTCTTTTCTGTATTTATAATTATAAATGGGAATTCATAAAACTTTGGCCTTACCCAAATATAAATATCAAAACCTAACACCCTGAGGCCAACAATACTATAGTTGCAACACCAATTAAAGTATGTAAAAATATACACACACACACCTTTATCACCACCATCACCCAATTCCCAAATTGTAGTATGTATATCCATATGATGTTATATTATGTATACTGTGTAAAATGTTACATACTGATGACTTAGTGTATCACCAGATCAAGTATGTTCAGAGGAATGAAAAAAGAAACTTGCCAATTGGTTCAACTGTCCATATTAAACTAAGACAGTGGAATTGCATACTTTTGGTTCCTATTCTGTTAGTCTTATGATTCAGCCATATAATTTATTTATTTATTATTATTATTTTTTTAATTTTTATTGTTTTGACAGAGAGAGAGATACAGAGACAGAGAGAGAGAGAGCTGAACTAGGGAAACTCCCTAGTTCAGCACAAGGGTCCACACGGGCCGGAGCCAGGATTCGATCCTTGGTCCCCGGCACTGCAAAGTGAGCGCTTAACCCACTGAGCCATCCCAGCTTCCCCACAGCCATATGATTTAATGGTCATAAAGTATGCAGTGACTAGGCAGAGCCAGGAAGCTTCCAAATTATAAAAATATAGACAATCTACAGTTATTTAACTAGAGAACTAATTTCAAAAATTGAGACATGAAATTTTATGTCTGTGATAGGTACTACAAGTTGCTTTCAGAACTCTGATTTTATTTGGAGCAATAGTGCATGCACAATGGGGAAGAATAAATCACAATTAATCTATGCCAATCATGGATCTCCCTCTCACCTTTGCCAGGAAACTAATTTCCCAGGCCCATTTGTAATTACAGGTAACTAGCTATGTATTATATGTGAGTTACCCATGTGGCCAGTGAGACAAAAGGAGAAATCTGCTGGGAAGGTCCTATGAAAGACTGTTCGTTCAACATAAAAAGAGCCACATGGGAAGGCATTTTGTGCCAACCTCATCCTTTCTGTCTAGAACACTAGTGTGAAGAAAATAATGCCCGAGGCTACAGCCATCACCCTTTGGCCATGAGGCAACAAGCAAAAGCATAGGAAGCCAACAATGCTAAGGATAATAGAATGGGAGGACAGTAAGACCCTGGATTCTCCTGAGAACATCATTAAGTCAAGTGACCAAAGTCTGAACCTACCTGTCTCCAGACTTTTTGTTAAGTTAACAATAAATATCCTCATGGTTTAAGTGCCTATAAATTGGGCATGGAGTCACTGCATACAATTGTTTCTTAACTGACACAGTAGTACCCTGTATGTTCATACTGTGATGAAGAGTATAAATTACTTTTTAACATTTCAGAATGTAAAATTTTATAAAAGAAATAGGAGATATGGAAGACTTTTAACTTTCACTGCATATAATGCAAAATTTAAATTGCTTTTACAGGCACGAAATGCTTTGTAACATTTAATAATAAAATATAAACAAAAAAACTTAAAAAGACAGTAATAGGAAAAATCGATCCATACCCGTACCTTTCCGTGTGTTCTCCGTCACATCTACCCCAAACTGGATAATGTCACCGGAGAGAATTTCACATGGTGGACTTTCTTCAGAGCCTCGACTCAATCTCTGGCTATTTATAAAGGTACCATTACTACTTTTAGTGTCTTGGAGATAAAACTGCAAAAATAAAATTGAAAAAAAAAAAAAGAGTCAAAGATTAATAATAATAATTCCAAACCTACTTTAAAAAAAAGTACTTCTAACTTTGTAAACTACTGCAAGTGGGTTTATTCCCCTTTCAATTCAACCACTTATTTCAGGTAAGGTTCTCCTTCAATATATATATAAAATCAAAACCCTAAAACTGGGTGATTTAAAACCCAACTAGATAAAATAGTACAATCATTTTGGAAAACCATTTATAAGGTTCTCAAAATGTTAAACATAAAGTTAGCATATGACCCAGGAATTCCACTCCAAGGCATACACTCAAGATAACTAAAAACAGATGTCTTCATAAAAACTCACACAAATGTTCATAGCAGCATTATTCATAATAGCAAAAAAGTAGAAACCTAAGTGTCCATAAATTAATGAATGGGTAAACAAAATGTAGTATATCCATATGATGTTATATTATTTGGCAATAAAAAGTAATGAAGTATGGATTTATGCTACAACATGGATGAAGCCTTAAAACATTACACTAAGTAAACAAAGTCAGTCACAAAAGACCATATATTATGTAATTCCATTTATACGAAATAACCAGAATAAGCAAATCCACAGAGACAAAAAGTACATTGGAGACTGCAAGGGACTGAAGAACCAGGGAGTAGGGGGTGGGGAGATGACAATGACCCTTAATGGGTATAAGTGACTAAAATGTTCTAAAATTACACACTGGTGATGATTGTATAATTCTGTGAATATCCTAGAAACCTCTAAACTGTATAATTTAAAGGGGTAAAATTTATGGCATATGAATTATATTTCAATAAAGCTATTATTACTATTTTTTAAAGTCAGCAAGACAAAATTCCATCTTTCCATCTCACTCTGGCTTTGCAATTTTCCTAAGATGTCTGGGTTACATCAAAGGAAGTGTTGTTTATTCCACAGGGAAGGACAACAGATTTTAAGTAACACAAATGATAACTATCAGTTAGCTAACATACTTGATATCAGGACCAACATATCACCAGTAAATTCTTTGTTTAAAGCAGAATGGAGACACTAGATACTAAAATACTGGAAATAACTATGAATGTACTGCTTCCTGGCTTCCCAAACTTGCCTTTCATCATTTAGGCCATCTTCCCTCTTTAAAAAGGGAAGGGATAGGAGGAAGTCCAGGATGCCTACCTGTTTATCACCTACCTATCCTAAATTAGAAAGAACTGAGATCACACACAATAGACTTACTAGGAAGAGAACAACCAATAAAAAAAGATGTACCTTTCTTTTTGAATTTTTCTACACTCTCCAGCCCTGCTTATTCTAGCAACACATTCTCACTGAATTCCTTCCTAAGGAAGAAAGGAAAGAAGAAAAAACTAATATTTATTAAAATACATGTCATACCACCAGGCCCTCATTTAACCTTAACATTAAAGCTGTGATAGAGGAATTACTTCCATTTATTAATGAGAAACATGAAGCACAGGCAAGGATCTTTCCAAAGGTCACAGAGTTATAGAACTCAGAGGCAAGGATTTACACAATGAAATTAAAAGGACCATTTTTCCTATTACTTCCCACTGACCTTTATGTTTCATTTATCCCTCACTCCTCCCACAAGCTCTCTTCCAAAATGAATACACAACAAAAGAATAAGAAATTTGCAGAAAATATGAAAATGACATTTCTTTTCATTAATTCCTATGTGACAACCTAAAGGCCACCAGTCTGTCCAAAAATGACTTATTCTGTTTATAATTCAAAAGAGACCAACTGTTACTTTGGCTAGCAGTTTGTATATTTAATTACAGACCATAATAAAGAGCACTGTGTTATTTTACAAGTCCGTTTGAAATTTACAGGCCTTAATGCTTTATACCAGGGAGAACAGCACAGCAATAAGCAGGAACACTTACCCTCAAAATTTGTTTTCTATACTGTAACCTACTGCCACACTGTATGAGGGAGTTTGGTTTTTGTTCTTTAGTAAATATATTCTTGGTAAATGTGGCAATATCTGGATTCTGGTTGGGTCATTTTCAGTAATGTGCACCTTGGCAAACCAAATAAAGAGACTATACTAGATTTACAGTGTTTTTCAAACTTCAAGTTCTGATCAATCAGTGGTACTAAGTCAATTTAGTGGGCTGTGACCAGCATTTTGTTTTAAACATTAAAGAGAATAGAATAGAAATAAGAATAACTATATAGGAAATGAGGTTCAGTATTATTTAGTGAACTTTGGAAAACAAAAAGGTCCGTGTGTGTGTGTGTGTGTATCAACAACTCATATATATATAACTCTTACATAATTCTAAAACCACAAATTTTCAAATTAAATCAATATTAACTCAGGTTCTTTTCATTCTGACACACTCATATCACTGCCCAAAATACTCCATCAGTACCTTGGACACCCATTTAGCTTTATCATTTACATTAGTTGTTCATTCCTCCTTTGCTCTCAACCTATTGGCTTCCACACACCATAGAATAAAATCCAAAATTCTTACCATTATAGCCTATAAAGCCCCACATGATCTGGCTCCTGGTTTTCTCTCCAAACTCACTCACTTCCACTATTCTCTCAGCCACACTACCCTCCACTCATGACCATGAGCCTCTGCACTTGTACACAGCTAGACAACATTTGTTTACTTCTCTGCAGAAATATTTTCATTAAATATGATTTAATTTTCTGCCTTAGGCTTTTTTGAAAGATTAATATAAAAAATGTTTCTGCACCTCCAATGAAACAACCTGTCATTATTCAATCTACACTGAATGGAAGCTATTCTATTTAAAATCCAGTTAAGATTCTCAAGGCAGGTATAAGAAAATCACCGTGTTTGCAAGAGACTAAGACAGGACTAAGCTTACAGTCCCTGGAAGTATTTCCTGTAAGTAGGTATGTTAGTTGGTTCTTTGTCACTTTCAAACCAGAAATGTCTTTCTCCTCTGTGCTTCATCAGGCTTTCCCATCCATATCTTTAAAAGAACTCAGTTTGGGCTACTCTAAAAATTATCTTGTTGAAATTTTAACTATATTTCCTCATAGTGTACGGAATGCTCAAGTAGCTCTAGTGCTTGCACTAGCCACTGGCCACTTACTTTGATATTGAGCAGGTGTAGGTAAATAGTGCTGAATTTATAAAACCTTCTGTAGCTGGTGGCCAAAGTTCAATTTTCACGGTGTTCAGGCTTTTAGCTTGAATTATCCCTTTGTTTTCTTTCCCTTGAATGAATGTTAAGCTCCCAGAAATCAGGCACTAATGGTGATCCTTGAATTGAAAGGTTGTCCCTGCCACATCGGTAACTTTTCCTTGTCTCTTGCTGATCGCAATTACCTTCAATGACACAGGTACAACACTCCATTGGTTGTATAATTTGTTCTTTGGCCTTTGAACAGAAGTTCAGAATGAACAGAAAGTTCCTGCTGTTCATTCTATAAACAAACTTTCAACTATTATAAACACTAAATACTTTCATTTCCACTAGAATGATAAACTGCTTTTTTCTAGCCCTTTCTACATGGATAGGTTTTGTAATATCCAAACACCAATAAATTATAACATTTGAAATGAAGCTTCAAAACAAAGCACAGACATAGTCGACATGCAATAGGCTTGAGGTCAGAAATTCCAAATCCACAGATGGGCATTTTAAAAATGTGAATGCAAAATGGATTATGGATTCTAGATGCCTGATGCTGTATCATATATTTTTTATCTATCTGAATCACCACCTAAAATTAAACAGAGTGACTAAGATAGCAAAACCAAAATCCCATAGACAAAAGTAGGTGACAACATATCCCATGAACCTCAAAATACAAGCGAGTGGGGAACACCATCAACAACTACAAAACCTGCATGAAATCAGCATTTGTGCAGGAGGATGCATAAGAAAGCAATGGGGCATCTGAGGGACTTGAAGAAAACACCAAAATAGTTACTAAGGATTTTACTGGATAATATGATGGCCAGTTTGAGAACAGCAACTGAAAATTGGAAAGGTTTAGCCCAACCCAATAACAAATGAGTGCCAGTTACGTAAGTTTAGGAAAAGGCTGAAGCAGTCAAATATTAAAAATCAACCTGCCAACCAAATTGCTTTCCAGAATTGGACTCCACGCTGAGGAAAAGCTGCTAGGTGTGGAACCAATTGAGCAAAGCAGGAACAATAGAGATAAGGAAAGAAAAGATTCAGATAAAAGTAGAGGAGGAGGAAATCACTATAATTTTTAATATTTTACTTAAAAAAAATGTTTAAACCAGAAGAGGGAGCTCTGAGCCACAAAAAGCCTTATCCTGAATCATGACCCCTTCTAAAAAGTTCAGAAAAACAAATTTCACATAAAAATGAGCAAGGGGAAAATGTCAAGGTCCCATCCCATATAGCTATTTTAAGAAAAAAAGAGACTTCAGAGTAGAATAACATCCCTACAGATAATGAAAGACAGACCTTGGGCACAGATTAAAAAACTAATTCAAGACATGAAAGAGAAGTATAAATCACAAAACTCTAGAAAAAGTAAAAGAACTAAAAGAAAGAAATACGAATAAAAGGAAAAAATAATTTCAGAAATAAACACAAAATTAGAACACGAGTGACTAAATATAAGAATGCATTAAGAGCAATCAAAGGTAAAAATGAGGAAGCTTTTCAAAATCACGAAGAAATTAAGAAAGTGACATGAGCAAAATGGTTACGTAGGCAGCTCTAAGTTCCCACTCCCCCTCAGAAACACTGACAAACAAGCAGAAACTGTCAGAACTAACTTTGAGAACTCTGGAAAAGTTTTACAGGAGCCAAGTGAACACTGAATCAAGAAAAAGGCAAATTAAAAATGGTAGGAAATCTTTGGATTACTTACCCATGTCCCATCCCCTTTTCTAGTACAACTGAAGTCTTGGAAGACATGAGCCTGCGTTCCCAGTGTGACTCCCAATGCCTGGTTCCAGAGCAAGCAGAGCAGACCTAAATCTCAAATTATCATGTCTTTTGGGCTCTAACCTGTCTAAGGGCTACCTGATGGATTGACACAAGGTTCTTATCTCTGGTTAGCCTAACTTGGAACTCACCCAAGCTAAAAAAAGAAGTGATTAGCTAAAAAAGTGAGATTTATCCCAAGTGGTTCAACATAAGGAAGTCAACCAAAGTACCACATTAACAGAAAAAAGGAAAAAGAAAAACTCACACAATCATCTCAGTTGATATAAAAAAAGGTTGGATTTGACAAAATCCAACACCTTTTCATGATAGAAAAAACACTCAAGAAGCTAGGATTAGAAGGAAATTTCCTCAACATGATAAAGAACATTCATGAAAAACCCACAGGTAGCAATAACACTCTGAAAACTATAAAATACTGCTGAAAGAAATTAAAGAAGACATAAATAAATAGAAAAGCATCTCATGCTCATGAATTGGAAAACTTAATATTGTTAAGGTGTCAATATTAACCAAGGTGATCTACAGATTCAATGCAATCCCTATCAAAATTCCAACAGACTTTTTTTTACAGAAATGGAAAAGTTGATCCTTAAATTCACATGGAATTTGCAAGGGACCCTGCATAAGAAAACAATCTTGAAAAAGAACAAAACTGGAGAATGCCTAATTCCTGAAATCAAAACTTACTACAAAACTACAGTTATCAAAACAGTGTGGTACTGGCATAAGGATAGACATTAATGAAATCAATTAAAAGTCCAGAAATAAACCTGGACATCTATAGCCAACTGAATTTCAACAAAGGTACCAAATCCATCCAATGGGCTAAGAATAGTCTCTTCAACAAATGGGGCTGGGACCAATGGTTAACCACATGCAAAAGAATGAAGTTGGATCCTAAACTTCACTCCAAATACAAAAGTTAACTCACAATGAAACAAAGACCTAAATATAACAGCTAAAATTATAAAATTCTTTTCAGTCATTATTTCTTCAAATATTTTTTTTCTGCCTCTTTCTCTCTCTTCTGGGATTTCCATAATGTGTATGTTGTTGGTACACTTGATGTTGTCCCATAGAGTCCTTGGGTGCTGTTCATTTTTGTTTTCATCTTTTTTCTCTCTGTTCCTCAGACAGGCTTTTCTGACTCCTTCTGCCTGCTCAAATCAGCTACTGTATCTTCCCCTAATTTTTATTTCAGCTATTGTACTTTTAACAATTTCTGTCTCTACTGAAATTCTCCACTTGTTCACACACTGTTCTCCTGATTTCCTTTAGTTCTTTGTCCATGGTTTCCTTCTTAATTCTGACCATATTTAAAATAGTTAAAAGTCTTTGTCTAATAAGTCCAGTGTCTGGGCTTCCTCAGGAATAATTTCTATCAATTTCTTTTTTCTAGAAATGAGCCATAAATCCCTAATTCTTTGAATATTTTGTACTTTTTGTTGAGAAGTGGACATTCTGAATATTGTACTGTGGAACTCTAGAATTTAGGCTCTCTGCTCTCTAAGGATTTGCTTTTGTTCCTTGATAAACTCTGCAGTCATCTGTTTGGTGACTTTTCCAAACTTTTTTTTTTTCTTTTTGCAAAGATTGTATTGCTTGTTGTGTGTTGTCACTGAAGTCTCCGTTCTGTTAGCTCCATGGTCAGCCAGTGACCCAACAGAGATTTCCTTAAATGCCAGGATCCAATAAGGGAAGAAAAGGGGGAGGGTATCTAAATCCCTTCGGCAGCCGCCACGGATGCCACTAGGTCTTGTGGGGTTTGAAACCATGGCAGCCTCTATGCTGGCCCCTCAGCAATCAAAAACGTCAATCAAAACACACAACCCCAATTTCTGAGAGACAGGCAAAAGTCACACCTGGCATCCTGGGCCACCATACTCATAGCAGCCTGCCACAGGGCTAGAGGAGGGAAGATGGTAGCCACTACACAAAACACCAACATTCTTGGAAATTGACCAGCTTCTCTCCTCTTTAAGCACTCTGCTATATACTGAAAGTGTGTGACTAGACTCCAGAGTTTCAAATTAATTGCTCACAGTCATGCTAGTTTAACAATCTTGGTGAAGGAACCAATTTTTGAACCTCCCCTCTCTGCCATTTTCCATGACATCATCATTCCCATTAGCCATATTTTAACCTGCAAATCTTTTCTTGAGCCAAACCAGTACCAAATCTACAATAAAAGCTACTACTTATTGACTGCCTACTTGTGCAGGCACTTCTGATTTTCAAAATAATCCTATCAAGTAGATATTACCATCTCCATTTTGTAGATTAAGAAACGGAGGTTCAGGTATATTAAGTAGATTTCCTTGTCTCACAGCTATTGCAGATTTGAAACTGTTATTCCTTCAAAAATTCCACACTGCTCTCCTCCTCTCCTACTTAAACTAAACTCTCCCTGGTCTTAAGAGTCCAAATTTATGAAATCCTACTTGGCTCATGAAGTTTTCCTGAAGCAGGTAGAATAGGAAGACCCAATTTCAACACTAACTCCACCTTTAAGGCAAATCATTCAGTTTGTAACATTAACTTGGTGCCTGTCTCAGAGAGACTGCACAATCAAATGCAGAGTAACTGTACACTGAAATTAAATTAAGATAATATGAATTAATTACCAAAATTCTGAAAGGCTGGTGAAAAACAGGCAGTTAGTTTCTAAGGATGCGCTTATGAGTGAGGAGGTGGTGATCTGAATAAAAGGTAAGAAGCAGGTGGAGGAGAAATAGGTTACTGCTGTCCATTTATATATAATACAGAGTTAAGGCCCAACTCCAGAGGGTTACAAAAAACAAAGGAAGAAGTGATAGAGTGAAGCTGTAAGAGTGTTTTGCATACTGGACTAAGGAGTTGAGATTTCTTAAGAGAGAAACCACTACAAAAGGATTTGAAGAAAATACTGTTTTAGGGAGATTATTCTCACAGCTCTGATAAGTGAGCAGCTGTGTGTAGGATGAACTGCAGTGGGAGTCACTAGAAATAGGGAGTTCCATGATTTGTCATTTTTGCCACCAATAATTTAGCTATTTCTTAGAATACACAGAAGCCCTCATATGCATATTATATGTAAATGTTCTGTTTATATAACCATCTAGCTTCCTGACTAGCAAAGCACCACATGTTTCAGGGGCTGGAAATTTTAAGTTGTGGTACTGATGGGGGAAACAAAGTTTTATTCATATGCTATAGGAAAACACATAGAAAAGCGGTAAAATGTTCTTGCCAACATGAAATTCACATGTAAACTTAGAAGAAACCTGTCAATATCTACCCAAAGGTCTTGCAAATGTTATCAATTTGCCAAGATTTTTTTCCATCTCCAAGTGACATTACAGACACATTCAATGTGCAGTTATTTTTTTCTTGTGGAGTTAGCTCACAAGAGAAGGAAGAGAAAAAGTATTTCTATCTCTACAATAGGAACAGAGATAAGATTAAGAAGTACAGAAGTAGAGAAGATGGAAAGGAGAAATTTTAAAAAATTTAACAAGAACATTACAAAACATACAAAACAACTAGAATGACTACATCCTTTTAGAATGTGCAATCAGATTGTGACAATCCTTCACAAGAATTTAGGACAAAGTAAATTAGATTTTGTAGCTCAGCAAGATACAAAATAAACATCATGAGCACATTATAGTTCTGAGAAGCAAGACTATTGAATTTGGAGGATATTAACCTATTTTCCACATGGCAAAACTGATGGGTTAACAAGCAAATCCTGATTATTTTCTCCTCTAATGACGTGTTAATCACAGCAAGATGCATTCAACTTTGTCTTTGAGCCTCCTACTTAGGTAACTGGTATTTAAGAACAGATAATGATCCCAAACTTAATTTTTTAAACCTTCAAGAGGTCACTAATTATTACCTCAAAGAATGTCAAAATTTTAATTCCAATATTTAAAATATGTATTTATTTAATGCCATGTATTTTAGCATATTAAGGATAGAACAGAGATGCTAGGATAGCTCAGCGGTTGAGTGCTTGCTTAACAATTATGAGGTCCAGGTTTCGATTCCCACCCCCAACCCGTGCAAACCCATATGCTGAACTGCGGCACAGCTGGTAACCACCAGGATGGCTTAGTGGTGAAGTTTCTTGCCTCCCATGCAGGAGGCCCCCAGTTTTGGTTCCTGCCCAGCATGGCCCTATATCCCCCTGTGTGGAATGAAACCATGTCACAACTGAATAATGTACAACTTTGGAGACTGCTCTGGGATCTTCCCCTTCTCTCTCTCTCACCTTCTCTCAAATAAAATAAAATAAAAAATCTTAAAAAAAAATAAAAGGATAGAACAAGGGGATATTGTGGTATTTTAAATACACAATACTCTGACTATATTTTATAGGTCATTATTTTCCTCACAAAATGTTAGCTTAAACCATCCTGAGATCAGCTGAAACAACAAAATACCACTCTCTATCTCTGACAGTTAAAAATCAAACAAACCAACAAAAACAAAAAAATCTCACCCATTGAATAATGGTCTTATTTTCCACAAAAGGAAATCATTGTGATCACATCTGTGGGAAATATAGAACAAGGTCACTATCACATATTGTTTAATAATGCACACAATGGGCTTGAACTAAGGATAGCTGATAATGATTTATACAGTGAGTAGGACGTGGGAGAGAGGAAAAACTTTTAAAAACATTTTTCAGTAAAGATTGGCAAAATTAGCAAAACATAGGAATCTTATTTAGGGGGAAAATACACTGCCCACACATAAAACAATTTATCTGGCAAACAAATTCAATGAAAATGTTAAAAGACGCAAATAGTACATCCACCTACAAAAAGAACACTCATAGATTTGTAAAACTCTTGCTTAATAACATAAAAAAATAATCATGATGGCCTTTCCCATTCTTTAGGCACAACCACTCAGGTTGGCATATAATTTTAATGTTTAAAACAACTTCATCTTTACTCATCTCTCTCCATTTTTAGTGATAATTTTTCAAGAGATTTATCTCCTTAAGACTTCGACAATTCACATATCCATAGGTGAGTTCTTCAAAAATTATAATTCTACTTTGAAAAAGAAAACAAAGTCACTAACTCAGGACTGTAAGTGAATACATAGAAATAATAACAATACAATTTATGAAACAATACTTTTGATTGAGATGGGAAATGACTACTGGCACCAAAGAAACTAAACCCCTTGCAGCAAGTTTGTCCAACCTGTGGCCCAACAAATTCGTAAACTTCCACAATTCATGAGATACTTTTTCCTATTTTTTTTTAGCACATCAGCTAACAATGATGTTACGTATTTTTTAAGTGGCCTAAGACAATTCTTCTTCTTCCAACATGGCCCAGGGAAGCCACAAGGTTGGACACCCTGGCTGACAGAGTTGAGTATAGCGCAAAGGCTTCCATTTTTCTGCCACCACATGGCTTAGATATTAAGCACAATCTACTCCCAAACCCCCCCAGGACATCCGCTGCTTCTCAGGATGGGTAGGTAATGATGCCCCCAGTGAAGAGTCAACAATTCTTTTTCTTATTTTGAACTGAAATTTAATAATAGGAAGTGTCACATTCAGGGGCACGGGATGATGGGTGAAAAACACTCAACTGGCTAGTTTCTTTTTGTATAATGCTGTACAAAAAATCCTACAGAATTATGGAGTGCTTTCCAATTACAAAGCCATTTCCCCATATTTCACTCTCATTTAATTATTGTAAAGGTCTTATAAGGTTGGCTAAATAAAATATTTCAATCTTTATTTATAGGCATGGAAACTGGCTCAGATAAGCTAGAAAAAAAATGTATAATGTATCACATTTCAAATTTTACCTCCATTTATGGCTTAAGCACAAGGCCTTACACACTTTTGCCTAGAAAACTCTTAGGGCCAAAGTAAAGTTTTCTATTAAAAGGATCATTGATTTCTTTCCCTGCCACTTATTCTCAGAACTCAGCTACACAGAAATTTTAACCACAGAGCAAGGCCAAATAAAGCAGAGTTCATTGTTCAATAGTGTCAAAAAGAAACTACATAATTTATAATAATCATAAGTTTTTGAGTACTTACTACGGTTAAGTGCTTAAACACCTTACCATGCACTCTTTCACTTAGTCTTTACAACTATCCTATGAGAGCATATGTTTTACTATCCCTATTCTACAGATAAAGAAATTTCGACTAAAAGTGGTTAAGTAGTTTACCAGAGTTTCCATAGCTAGTAATGAGGAGAAATGTACATTTTAAGCATTTTGATCTCAACCACTATGCTATACTACTTATGTTTGTCTGGTAATTTTATACCCACTATCTCTAATGTTTCTCTCAACCACCCTGTGAGACAGGAATGATTTTGTTCATTTTATGGATCAGAAAATTGAGGCTGACACACCGCCGAGGGGCCTACCTATAGTCACAATGGAGAAAATAATAAAACACCAATCAGGCCTTATGAGGCCAAACCATCAGGAAAGGTAAACTTTTTAAATTTCTTTCAAAAATGCATTCACGGTCTGCTGTCACCTACTTGACACATAATCCTAATAAATTTGGGTTTCCCAGTTTCTGGGTCCATGGATAGTTTACAGGGAACAAGCATTTGCTTATGCCAGGAACTATGCCAGGTATTTTACATACATTACCTCACCTAAACTTCAGAATACTGTGAAATAAGCATTATGCCACATAAACAGACAGGGTTAGGAGTTAAATCATATACCCAAAGATTACACAGAAAGTAAGGAGAGCAAACAAGGCCTATTGGACTCCTCATGACTATGGCACGTTGCTTGAAGATCAGGGTCAGTGATATCCCTTTTTCTCAGTGATATCCCTACAACGGGGGTGGCGAACCTATGGCACGCGTGCCCACAGTGGCACGTGGAGCAGTTATTTCGGCACGCGGAGCTGTGAATACTATTTAAAAAATTATTGTTTATGGGTGATGTGATGTGGACTTGTACATCGGGAAACTATCTAATTGTTACCAACCAATGTCACCCCATTAAATTTAGCAATAAAATATAATAAAAAAAATGATTGTTTATGCTCTTATAGACATAAAAATAATCGATACCTCCATCTCACTCGATGGGTTGGCACGCGAGTCGAGCGAGTATACTCTTATTTCATAAACTTTGGCACTCAATCGCCAAAAGGTTCGCCACCCCTGCTCTAGACCTTAACAAAATGCCTGCTACAAACAGGCACCAAACAAGTGTTTTAAATAAACATTTCATGAATATAATATCCACAACCCTAACTAATTCCATCATTTACCCACCACTTCCTGAGCACCCCTGGACAGGAATTCAGCCATTAGCCATATTCTAGTTATAACAGAATGAATACGTGACCATCAGAAGCCACTTAAAGCAAATGCAAAATAGCAGTAATAACAAGTACTATCAGTAATAATAAGCAATATCTGTAACTCCCTAGGGTATCTAATAATGTCACCAATTCCAACGAATTCTGATTCAGAACACATTCCTTTCCCTTCCCATTACTGTCCTCTAACCCAGGCCCATAATGGCTGCCAAGATGATGGCTCTGATTCCACTCTCCACACTAATGCTAGTTATTTCCTGAAATACAAGCCTGATCACTGTATTTCCCTTTATAAAAAGGCTATTATTGACCCTCTGCTGCCTTCAAAATCAAAGTTAAGACTGACAATTTTCAAAATGATCCCAAGCACCCTAACTTGATATTCCACTCTTGCTAAAAGTACCAGCCACTCAGTCCTTACTTAACTGTGAGCAATTCTCTACACTAGCCTGAGGCCTCTGTGTGTTTGCTTAGGCTGGTCTTGGGCCTGAAAAGCCCTTGTTTCCACCCACCCACACTCTTCACTTGTTAAAAGCTTTCTTTTCTTTCTGAAGCCCAGTTTAAACATCTTAACAAATAAGATTTCTCTCAGATAACGTTTCTCACTAAATAAACACTTACAACAGAGACTCAAGGCTTTATTCCAAGTTAAGCAGCTAACTCCCAAACCTCCATATCCAAATCACACTTTTTTTTTTTTTCTGAATGTTTTTTGTATTTTTGTTGTTGTCATTAAATTTATTGGGATGACATTAATTGATATCGATTACATTGTTTCCGGTGTACAATTCTACATTACATTGTCTATACATCGCATTATGTGCTCACCACCCAGAATCCGCTTACTTTCCATCACGTATGTTTGATTCCCCTTCCCTACTCCCCCCCACCCATCTCTCCCACCCACCTCCCCACCAAATCACACTTTGAACAGCACTTATAATCCCATCTTTTTAAATCTATAACACTCATTCCCTCTCAGAAAGTTCCTGTATGCACAAGTGATACATGATTTTTTTAATGTAAAATGAAAAGATGAAATAATTCATACTCTAGAATAAAAGCTATAAAGTTCTGATTTACATAGCATAGGTCAAACTGTATTACATCTAAATAATATGCTGTATGTAACAGTAATATTCAAACATTAAAGGTTTGCATTCTAGCTCTATCACCTTCTAACTTACTGTGTGACCTTGAACATGTTTCTTAAACTCTTTGAGCATCCCTCTAGTTATAGATATTTCCAAATCCCTATGCACAAATTGAGAATACTATCTGTACCTACCTCAGAGTGTGTGGTAAAACTGTTAAGCATGTGAAGTATTTAGCATAGTATATGTACATAGTAACTGCTAAATAAATGGCAGCTATAATTAAATTCTTAGAATATGCATAAATATGTAATCACTCTGACATTCTTCATTCAGGGGGCTAATGTAAGACTTTTCTTCACTGGTTAAGGTTCTTTTTTTTTTTTTTAAAGATTTATTTTTATTGGTCCTTGACAGAGAGAGAGGCAGACAGAAGGGGGAGGGCCCAGAGCAGCCTCCACAGTTGACAGCATTAGTTTTCCATATAGTTTCACTCCACAGGTGGGCGCAGGGCTGCGCAGGGCAGGAACTGGGCCGGAAGTCTCCCACATAGGCCCCAGCAAGAGCTGAACGGGGGGCACACCCCAGTTCAGCACATGGGTCCGCCTGGGCTGGAGCCGGGACTCGATCCCCAGTCTCCGGGGCTGCAAAGCTAGCGCTTAACCCGCTGAGCCATCCCAGCTTCCCCTGGTTAAGGTTCTTAAAAATAAAGTTCTTTGCCAACTAATTACTTAAACAGTAAACAGCTGATAGAAACATAAATGCATTAGTAACAGCTGAACTCTTAACACATTCAGGTATTAAAAAGAATATACCATTGTCCCCAATACATGTAATTACTGCCATAAGTAACCACAACCTGTGCACAGAAGTAAAGCTGCTAAGCCTTTGTCCCCATAGCATAGACTGAGAACTGTTTTTTTTTTAAATACTTATTTTATTGTTTGAGAGAAAGTGAGAGAGAGAGAGAAGCGGAAGGCAGAGAGCAGTCTCCATAGTTGTACATCATTAGTTGTGACATAGTTTCATTCCACACAGGTGGATGTGGAGCTTCGCGGAGTGAGAACTGAACTGGGGGCCTCCGCATGGGAGGCCAGACCCTTCACCATTGTGCCATCCCAGTGGTTACCAGTTGTGCCACAGTTCAGCGTATGGTTTTGCACGGTATGGGTTTGCATGGGCCAGGGCTGGAATTCGATCCACGGACCTCAAGGTTGCAAGGCAAGCACTCAATCAGCTAAGCTATCCCAGCATCCCCTGAAAACCTTTTATGAAAAACATTAAAACCATATCACAACCTGGAACAGGAAATTCCATAATCAAAGTTAATACAAAAGGAAATTACTATAATACTCTCAGGTATATGTAAATAGAATATATTACATAGATCAGCAATCTATAGCTCAAATAAATAAAGTGTAGAGTAGATTATGAATAAATTAAGCCAAGTGTTATTTATCAGATCTCATAATTCCATTCATAAACCAAAACTCTAGTATATTCCTGGCCTTGAGTGACAGGTCTAGAAACCCAGTCAATTCATGGAATGATGCAAGTAGAAGGCCATAACTCACTCATTTCAAAACTCAAGATGCTTACTTTAGATACCCTATCAAAGCTAAATCAAGTTTCCCAATTTCACCTTCCTATCCTATTTAAATTTTATGTTTTTTAAAAAGAGAGGAACAGAGAGAGGCAAAGACATATTTGGGAAGGGGCAAATAAGCATTTAATTCCAAAACTCTCAAGAGACCTAAAAGCTCAGGAAGATGAGCAATTAACAAAATGGTCAACATCAGTTTGGCAAAGATTAGGACCAGTGGTGATACTTGGCTCTGTCAAGAATGTGGAGAAATAGCACTCTCATACTCTAAGCATGAGAGTATAAACAATCTTTTTGGAAAATGTTTCAGAAATACCTATTAAAATTGTAAATGCTCATGCTCTTGACTGAATAATTCCACATTCAGGAATCTAACCTATAGAAACACTGAAATACTCACACACATATAACACAATGGCAAATGTATACAACCATGCTCACCGAAACAAAGTTAATAGAAGTTAAAAAAAGGCAACAATGCCCACCCAAACTGTACTATGCTCATTCAATGAAATATCAGACACCAAAATCACAATATCACAATCATTAAAAATAATAAGGCAGGTGATGGAAAGAAAGATGATTTTGGGTGGTGAGCACATAATGCAATGTATAGACAATGTAATGTAGAATTGTACACCTGGAATTTATGTCATTGTTATCAACCAATGTCACCCCAATAAATTTAACAATTAAAAAAATGAAATAATTTTTAAAAAATGAGGCAGAATTATTTGCACAGAAATTAAAATATATCAAGATACACAGTAATCTCCTTTAAAAAAAAAAAAAAAGGAATGATATATTCTAATACACCATTAGAAAACAAAAATCTGAAAGAATATACAAAGGCTATCCAGAAAGTATCCAGCCACATAACCGTTCTTGTTATAATGACAATGGATGGATTTTTTCTGGACAGCCCTCGTACACCAACTGTATATAGTTCTTGTCTTCACAAAAACAATCTCAAAGAGTTAAACTTTAAAATTAAGAAAACTATAGGGGGAAGCTGGGATGGCTCAGTGGGTTGAGCGCTCACTTTGCAGCGCCAGGGACCAGGGATCGAATCCCGGCCCTGGGCCATGCGGACCCATATGCTGAACTGGGAGCTCCCCCAGTTCAGTTTTCTCTCTCTCTCTCTGTCTCTGTATCTCTCTCTGTCAAAAATAAATAAATAAATATATATTTAAAAAAAAGAAAACTATAAAACTGCACTCAATAAGCCCAGCAAATCTCCAATTCCATATTACGATCACTTATGGAAAAGAGTAGAAGGAAAATGAAAAGAAGGGGAAAAAAACAAACATACAAAAAAACCCAGGGAGACAAATAAAACTACACAATGAGAGATAAACATCAAAAACAGAATTTGCCAGAAAAAAAGAGGTAATCATCAAGGGGGATCAAAGAGGAAAGAACTTCAAGAAATTCAAAAACGTTAAACTAGTCATTACCTTGCATACGACTTCAGAAGTAAAATCACTGACTTCTGAAATGTACTTAAAAGTTTTCACAGCTCACACTGCCTTTTTGTTCTTTCAGACTACAGGACTTAATTCTGAATGGAATAACTTCAGAGCTATGGGGTAGGAGGTAATTCAAACCAAGGACCTGGTGTAACAATGGTCTTTAGGATTCTCTGCCCTTAAAATAAAACAATGTTGTAAAACTAAAAGAGCATACCATTAATTTTAAAGATTTCTTTTTACTGTTTTTGACAGAGAGAGAGAGATACAGAGACAGAGAGAAGGGAGAGGGCCCAGAACAGTCTCCATAGCTGCACATCATCGGTTTTTCTACATAGTTTCATTCCACAGGTGGGCGTGGGTTGCACAGGGCAGGAACTGGGCCAGGGTCTCACCCCAGTGAGAACTGAACCAGGGGCACTCCTCAGTTCAGTACATGGGTCCACACTGGCCAGGGCCGGAATTTGATCCTTGGTCCCCGGGGCTGCAAAGTGAGCTCTTAACCCACTGAGCCATCCTGTCTTCCCCGTAACACTAACTTTATATACAATACAGCACACAGAGAAAATATTTGCAGTGCACAAGATTTCGTGACAAACTGAATGTACAAAATAAAAGGAGTCAAGAAGGATACCAAAGTTTTTGATCCAAGCAACTTAGAAGGATGTAGTTGCCTCTCTGTGAGTTAGGAGGGCTGAAGGTGGAAGTTTTTTTATTATGGTTGGGGGAGGTATCAGAAACTTAGTTTTGGACATGTTAACTTTGAGGTGTCTGTTAGATATCAGGTGAAAATGTCATAAAAGCAGTTGGATATAAGCCTAGAGTTCAAGGAAGAAGTCTAGACTTGATATAGAAATCTGGCTGTCATCAGCACATATATACAAAGAATCTATAAAGACAAAAGGATGAAATCACCAAGGGAGCAAGTACAGACAAATAAGAGGACCAAGGACAGAAACCCAGAGCAGTCTAAAGTTTACAGGTCAGGGAGATGAAGACTAACTAACCCAAGGAAATTTAAAAGATGGCCAGTGAAGTATTTGGAGGATCAAAGCAAAGTGGTGTGTCCTGGAAAGCATGTGAATGACGCTTTCCAAGTACAGAACTGAGATCAACTGTGTAAAATGATGCTGAGAGATCAAGTAAGACAAGGACCAAGAACTGACCACTGGAAAAGCAACCTGGAAGCACTGATGATCTTGGCAAGAACTGTGTGGATGCAGCAGAGAACGAAAGCCTGCCTGGAATAATTCAAGAGAAGATGAACAGAGGAGTAAGAAACCACACATCCAGACAAATCTCTTAAGGAGTTTTGTTCTAACAGAAACCAAAGGAATGAGCATGCACAGAAAAAGAAACCATCAACAAAACAAAAAGGCAACCTATGAGTGGGAGAAAATATTTGCAAAACATTGATCTAAGGGGTTAATATCCAAAATACATAAAGCACTCACACAACTCAATAGGGGGGAAAAACAATCAGATTAAAAAATGGGCAGAGGATCTGAATAACCATTTTTCCCAAGAAAATTGCTAACAGGTAATGAAAAGATACTCAACTGTTAAGGGAAATGTAATCAAAACCACAATGAGATATCACCTCATACCTATTAGAATGGCTACTATAAAAAAGATAAGAAATAACAAGTGTTGGAGAGGAAGTGGAAAAAAGAGAATTTTTGTGCCCTGTTGGTAAGAATGTAAACTGCTGCAGCCACGATGGAAAATAGTATGGAGGCTCCTCAAGAAACTAAAGATTGAACTACCATGTTATCCTCCAATTCCACTTTTATTCACAGTACTCATTCAAAGAAAACACTAACTCGAAAAGATATATACACCCCCATGTTCACTGAAGCATTAATTACAATAGCCAAGGTACTGTAGAAACCTAAATGTCCACTGATAGATGAATGAATAAAGAAAATGTTATAGATATACAATGGAATATTAGTCAGCTATTAAAAAGCTTGACATCTTTCTCTTTGCAACAACATGGATGGACCTTGAGAGCATTATGCTAAGTGAAACAAGTCAAGAGAAAGATAAAAACAATATGATCTCACTTATATGTGAAATCTTAAACAAACAAACAAAAAAGCTCACTGATACAGACTGGTTGTCAGAGGCAGCGATGGGGGTGTGTGGAATGGGTGAAGGGAGTCAAAAGGTACAAGCTTCCAGTTATAAAACAAATAAGCCATGAGGATACAATGTACAGCACGGTACTATGTTAATAATACTGTATTACATATATGAAAGTTGATGAGAGATCTTAAAAGTTCTCATCACAAGATAAAAATTTCTGTAGCTTTGTATGGTGATGCATATTAACTAGACTTATTGTAGTCATCATCCTGCAATATATATATCATTATAGTGTATACCTGAAACTAGTATGTTGTACATTAATTATACCTCAATAAAAATTTTTAAATCTCCCTCCCCCCGCAAAATAAAGAATGAGAGGAAGGAAGGAAGGAAAGGAGGGAAGCTAGAGGTAAAGGGGTCAAGCTTTTTTTTTTTTAATAAAAGAAAAAAGAAATCACACTGTTTCATACATTAACAAGAATGATCCAGTAAAGAGGAGGGGCACTTGGCCCAACCTTGAAGAATTAGAAAAGGCTTCCTGAAGGCGCTGTGTCATGCTGAGTCATGAGGTACAAAAGTGAATAAGGATGAGTAGGGAGGAGGAGATTGGGACAGATGAGCAAACAGAGGTAAGAAACAACAGTTTGTGTGTGTGTGGAGTGGGGGGTGGGGGGGGGCGGCATGTGAAGTATAAAACTGATAATGACATGAGGTGAGGGTGAGGCTAGAGAGGTAAGCAGCTGCTGAGGCTTATAGAAGGAATCAAGCAGTACAACAGTTACCACATAGATGATAGGGGACTTGCCACTATGGGGTTTTTAGGCAGGGAAGTACTGACTGAGCTCAAACTGACATTTCACTGAAGGAGGTAAAGACTTGAGGGGTATCAGAAAGCAGGGAGAAGAGTTATGAGACTTGAAATAAAGAAATAATAAGGTCCTAAACTAGGACAATGTTAAAAGCAGTGAAAGGGGCTTAGTGACAGATTCTATGTGCTCAGTGTTGAACGCAATGCTGAGCGTGGGCTGCTGGGCAGATGATAATGCCATTACCTGTATTTGGAAATATTGATAGTGAATGATTCATTTCAGTTTTGAATGTATTGCTTTTGGAGTCTCTCTAGCACTTCCAATTGAATAAATGTAAGCAGGCAGTTGGGTAGAAAACTCAGCTCAAGACATATGAAAGGCATCAGCCATTTGGGAGGTTATTAAAATTACTGTAATATATGAGATGATCCAAAAATAACATTTACAGGGAAAACAATACCTGAACTTTAGAAACGCATTTAAGGAGAAATAAGTGGAGAAAACGCTTGAAGGAATGTCAGATAGAAGAGTCAGAAAGGTATAAGAACAATTGGGAAAAGAAACATCCAAAAGGCCAGGGTACACAACCAAGCACTAATAATTTACCTCTACCAGTCAGTGTAAAAAAGACTATGCTGCAGAGATCAGAGGAGATCAAGAAAAGTCAAATCACACATCAGTCTGGACTTCCAATTCTGTTACATTAATTTTTGAAAAATCAGGGCCATATCTTCCTGAGGTTCTTAAGTAGTAAAGCCAATCTGAGTGGAAAAGACTAAAGTAATTAAACACAGTTATACACTACCTACAGTAGAAGAATATTTGCAGTTTTATTAGAGGAGTATTTATGTGCTTTATACAAAGAAAATTAGTAATATCTTTCTTAATAAACCAACATTTGTTGTCAACCATAATAAAAATAGGAAAATGTTTACTTTTTATCTTTCCTGACTCGATAGTTACACATTACCTCACCTATGACTTCACAGAAACTCAACTAACAATATAAAATCTTACAGACTTATATAACAAGGAAAAGTATTTAAGCAGAGACATGTAGAAACCTATAATATTAGTAATTAGGGGAAAATATTACCAATACAATACAAATTTATCAAAAATGGAATTTTTGATGTTGGAAAAGATAACTTGAAAGATATAGGTGTAAATAAATAGAGCAAGGGTCAATTTCCATTTCTTGACCTTAGCTCTACTTTACCTACTTTTATCACTTTTTGGTAGACCATTTGTCAAACTAAAATATCATTCTTGAATGGCTATACTGTACTGTACTGACTGGGTCGAGAGCACCTGCACTCAGGAGGAAGATGCTCTACGAAAAGATACCATTTTCTGATTGTCATCGCTATCAGAGTGCTGGTGTTACCAGGGGTGGTCAAGAAATTCATGGAACAGGGGCGAGAGGGATTCTCAGAGAGGTATATAAATAAGCTTATTGAAAGATCTGAAAAGTGTCTTAGGGTTAAGGGTGAATATATTGAAAAAGAAAAATTCACAAATACATTTTTATACCTTTCTTCCCCTTCAGTCCATGAATTTCTTGACATCCCGCATAGATCCTGTAACTGCAAATCATGTTACATTTGAAATTAAGAAATGGGAGCTTCATGGGTTGAAAGGGGGTCCTACTATCACGACAAAGCTCAGCAAAAAAAAGGGACTCAATACAAATTGATACAGACTGTTCATCAATGGAGCCAAACAAAATTATCCGTGGTTTCTATCATTGCATAATCTCAAGAAGCTTGTGGCCAGGATAAATATCATGGATCATTTCATCACAGCATACTGTTCTCATGGCTTTAGCTTTATACTTATAAACTTGTTCCAGATACTTGCAGATTTTACAGGAGAAAGAGAAGGTTGGACTAAAAGAAAAGTAGCATCAACGCACATGTAGGCCACAAACATATGCTGAGGCAATGGCATGGTCAGAGCTCAGTTACCTCTGGGAGCTGGTACTGGTCTGGCCTGTAAGTATGACGAAAAATAGGAGGTCTGTTTGCTTCATATTTGAAGCTTACAATATGGCAGCTTTGTGCAAATCACTGTTTATTTTCATCTGCAAGAATAACAATGCAAGGAGAACATCTGTTGAGAAAGCAGCAGCCAATGCTGTTTACTAACAAGAGGCAATTTTATTCCTGACCTAAGGGCAGATGGAATGGATCCTCTGTATGCCCAGGAGGCAACAGAGATGTCACTGCCTATTATAGACCTGTAAAGGAGACCACGGTGATGGAGTTGCAGACTTACCATTATCAAGGACACAGTGTGAATGACCCTAGAGTTGGTTACCATACATGAGAAGGAATGCAAGGACGAGTGACTTACTATGTTTCTCTAAGATAGAATAGTACACATCATTGCCTGAGTTAAAGAACTAAAGGAAACTGATGTTGAAGTGAGGAAAGAAATTGAGAATATGGTCCAGTTTACTATAGTTGATTTCAAACCACCTTTGGAATAAATAATTAAGTCATCATATCTATAGCAGCAATCCATCTTTTGAAGTTTATGATACAAATCAGTTTAAGTAGATCATTTGAAGGAAGATTATAAATTTATTATCATGCCTTCAATGGCACATTCATGGTCAACTTTAAGAAACTTTGTAGTCTCAACTTAAAAAAAAATAACAACATAGATGTGTTATGCTATGCTATAAAATTAGTTTAAAAAGTTGGGAAAAAATCTAATGGTTCCAAAGGTCCAGTGGGACAATGTAAAGCAAGCACATCTTCTTTCCTGTAGCCTACAGTCAGTTTCCCAATGTCCTTCCACAGAAGCAAACATGTCACCAGTTTCTTCTATATTAAAAAAAAAATGGAAATTTTAAAACTGAAACCAACCAACAAACACAAAAAGAATGCTTAAAATGGTTAAAGGAAAAGCTCATAAATTCTTACATTCAGAAAGAAAATCACAGTTGGAAAAATATAAACACTATGTAATTAACATGACCTGGGTAGCAGAAAATACAAACACTTGGGGAATTTGGAGACATTGAGTTAAATCTCTGGGAAGATAAAAAAACACATTTGACAAGTAGGACATGCAGGGACTCTCTTATACTTACACAAATAACTCATCCTAAAATAAAGTCCAATCCCTAAGGCAAGCAGAGCCCCCTCTCTTCTGTTAGTGAGTCACAAAACTTTCTTGGGTAATTTTGCACATCAAGCCAGAAGACACACCACCTTTCTCCTGTTATGAAAATTAGCTAAGTATGTTTTATAAACAAAAATTTACTATGGTAAGAGGAAATTATCCTCTAATATTAGTTATAAGTAACAAATTATATCCCTCAACTGTGGCTGTCAAATGCCTACCTTTTGCTTCCTGGCAATGTTACTCTATTAATTTATTCTCTACACAGAAATAAAGACCCCCATAGTGTACTGCCTTCTGCAGCTATACTATGTAGAAAAGGAGACAGTTGAAGTGCACACTTTAAAAAGTTAAAAATAAACTGAAAGTATGGTTAAGAAACTCACGATAAGGACATTAATTCTGAAACAAAGTGCTTTAAAGTTTTTTTATGGAAACCATAGACAATGGAAACAAAGATGAAATGTCAGAACTGTCAAAAACTAAGAACTAGAAAAGTACAGTGTCATGCAAACAAAAGTTTAAAAAGTTCTATTAAAATTCATACTGATGGGGAAGCCGGGATGGCTCAGTGGGTTGAGCGCTCACTTTGCAGCGCTGGGGACCAGGGATCGGATCCCGGCCCCGGCCCGTGTGGAGCCATGTGCTGAACTGGGAGCTCCCCCAGTTCGGTTCTCTCTCTGTCTCTGTATCTCTCTCTCTCTGTCAAAAATAAATAATAAAAATATATTTAAAATTCATACTGAGGAAATGGAAAAGTGCATTTCCAAGCAGGGAGAGAACAAAAGGAATAACGACCAAAACAAAATCATTCAATGACTTATCTAAGAGATTCCCTGAAGACTTTGAAGGTTAAGCTGTTAGTAAAGAACAAGGTGAAGAAGATACACATGATTTAAATTTATAAAACTAAAAGAAATATGGACAGATTTCACCAAATGCAAAGCACTAGTAATTGAGGGCAAAACTGAAATTTAACCAGAATACGTTGGGGACATATGATAGTAGTGCTTTTACACAGCAGAACTATGTTGGATTCCCTGTCAATTAATCAGAATCACTCTCATTTGTCTTAAATAGGCTAAGATGATGATGAAAGATGGAGGATGCACACTGTACGCTAGAATGTTAGCTCCATGGGGGCAGGGGCTTTGTTTTGTTTGAACAGTGCTTGGCACATAGGAAATGCTCAATAATAACAGCTAAATGAATCACTTTGAAATCTATAGAATACTGTGCATATGTTTTCGGAATTCACATCTAGATGACAGAATTCTACACATCTAGTAATGAAATTTTAATGGGCGAAAAGTCAGAAATATCTGAGATTTTTACTAAAGTTTAAGGGAAGAACGGAATGTCCCTCTAAATACCACACTGATTGAGGCAGATAACATAACTTGCTTGTGTTGTTAAATGTTTAAACATAGTAATAAATTTCCCTCATTTTTTCACATTGTCACATTGTCATTATAGAAAAAAATATGGATCCATACACTTGTAAAGAGTAACTATTTAGGGGAAGCTGGGATGGCTCAGTAGGTTAAGTGCTCACTTTGCAGCCCCAGGGACCAAGGATCGAATCCCGCCCCCCGGCCCATGCGGACCCATATGCTGAACTGGGGAGTGCCCCCAGTTCAGTTCTCTCTGTCTCTGTATCTCTCTCTCTCTCTCTCTC
>PVKE010020300.1:0-27622 GCA_004027555.1 Craseonycteris thonglongyai
GTTTGACCGTTCACTTACTATGTCTTAAATAATCTGAGATTTTACAAGAAGTCATTAAATTAAAATGAAGGATTCAAACACACAAAGACAATTATGTCTTTTGGACTAGAATATGAGTAACAGGATTAAAATTTTACTCTCTTCTAAGAAGATAGCCCACAGAGAAATAAGTCAAGATTTGGGATGTGCAATCAATCATCTTGTGTCTACTTAGGGAACTATTTTAAGGGTTTACCAAGAGGCTGAAATACATCTTTCATAGCTGTATGTAGGCATAAATGAGTTTGAAATGTGACCAGATCACATTATTCAGTAAATAAACTTCTTGGTAAATCAATAAGCATTTACTGAGAATCTATAAATGGAGAACTGAAATTGCTCTATGATTCTTTCTGAGGATACCTGGAGGTCTGAATTTGGCTCTTGGCCAACCTAAGGGCATCAAGATTTATGATGTGCTGTTTAAAGTCCCAAACTCCCCTGAAAACAGCCAAGCTGGTTTATTTGCTGATGACCTTCACCTATGTGATGGTCAATTATATGTCTTCCCTTGATGAGGCCAAGCAATGCCCAGATCACTATTAAAACATTATTTCTAGATTTGCCAGGGAGGGCGTTTCTGATAGAGGTTAGCATTTGAATCAGTAGACTGAGTAAAGATACGCTCTCACCAATGCCAGTGGGCATCGTCTTAATCCAAGGGTAAATTTGTCCTCTCTTCTTGAACTAAAAAATCCATCTTCTCCTGCCCTTAAATATTAGTGCTCCTGGTTTGTGGGTCTTCGGATTAAGACTAGGACTTATTCATTATTTACCAGATTGTCAGCCCTTCTGATATGGACTGAATTCTACCACTGGCTTTCTCTGTTCTCCAACTTGAAGATTTTAAAATGATATATAAATAATAAGCCTCCCTATATATACATGCATGTGTATATGTGCATTTATATGAGATTTAGTATATATTATGTATATATGTATGCATGAGATTTATTACAGAAACAACTCATATATATGTATGTATGTGCATATATGTATATATGAAGATATTTATTATATACATTATATATTCATATGTGTATATATAAGATTTATTATAGCAATTGTCTGAGGCATATATATCCCATATATACCTATTATATATGTATTTGTGTATATATATGTGTCTATATACATATGTATATGTACATATGTATGTATGTATGTATGTATGTCCTATTGGCTCTGTTTCTCTGAAGAACCTTGACTAATACAACCAGTTGACAATAAGTTTTGGATACGACCAGAAGGACATAAAAGATCCTGCTGGGAATTTCTGTCTTGAGTTCTCCTGAGTTAAAGACTCATCACAAAAATCTTGCAGTTCAGTTAAGAGATGAAACACATTTCTGTGTGAAAACAAACACTGGGAAACTTGTGTCTTAATGGCTTTTAGATTCTCAATGCTGATGTTTTCTTACTCTTACTGAATACAATGTTTGCCTTTGATTAAAGCCTTAAATGAGTGTGCTCTGAAGAGTCACAGAAATCCTTTCAAAAATCTGAGCTTGTGAAATCTTTGCAATATAGATATAGACATAGATATATAGAAAGATATGAGTGCTGTTTAGGAAAAAATCCAGCCATTGTCAGTATGGTTATATGACCAGATACTCTCCTGACAGTATACATATATTCAGCACTGTGCTAGATAGGTCTTTTGGAGTATATATGGATACTATGTAAGACTGAAGAGTCTATGTATGCCTCTCTGAAGATATGTGTCTCCAGGAAAGAGTGAAACTCCTCTTTTTATGTGGTGCTTGTACTCTTACAAGGAATCCTCATTTCTATGCAGGAAAAAAACCCAAAACAGAATTAGCTGACAGTTTTGCACACATTGTCTCATATCCTTCATTGACAATCTGGTTTAAAAAATAGTAGACACTACCTAAATGCTTACACATTCATTTGCTTTCACGTACCACTAGAATTCTTTAATTGAAGGAAAGATTCATCCCGTACACAACAGAAACACAGCTTAAATAAACTATCACCAAAAATTTGATCCAGATTGGTGGTAATGGTGGGTTAGGGCATTTCTTCATTCTTGGTTTTTGGAACTGGGAGGTCATGTCCACCATAAATCCTTCCTCTGATTTCCTCTGATGGGTATTTCTCTCATATTTTCCCATCATAGCCCACATTCAACAATAATGGCATTCATCACACTGTATTAGATTTAACTCTTCGTACTGTAGAATCTTGTTGCGTGGTGGTGGTGGTAGTGGTGGGGTGGGGTGGTGGTTATTAGTTTCCTAGAGTTGTAACAAAGTCCCATGAAGAGGGTGGTTTAAAAATTACAGAAATATATTATCTTACAATTCTGAAGTCTAAAAGTCTAAAATCAGATTGGCAGCAGGGCCTCTTTGAAGCCTGTAGGGGAAAACTCTTTCCTTGCTACCTGTAGCTTCTGGGCTTTGCCAGACATCCTTGGTACTCCTTGGCTTGGAGATGCATCGCCCCAATGTATTCCTTCAATGTCACATGACCATCTTTCCCCTCTGTGTCTCTCTCCTCTTATAAGGACATCATGTTGCATTAAGGGTCCACCTTATTCCAGTACAACCTCATCTTAACTGGTTACATTTGCAATGACTCTATTTCCAAGTAAGTTCACATTCTGAGACATGGGATTTCAATATAGCTTTTGAGGTGAGGGACACAATTCAACCCTTAATAATGGACAAAGATCGTGTCTATTTTATCTTTGTTTACTTTTGTGTCCTTAGCACTTATCCCATTGCCAAGCACATGGAACATGTTCAACAAATTACTGGTGACAAAATGAATGTGTGAATAGGGGAATGAGTTTGCACTAAGAAGCCATGTTCCATTCTTGTGTAAAAGAAATTCATGGAGAGAGGGTAGAGGGCTACACTGAGGACCTCTAAGGCCCTTCCAATTCCATAGCTCTGTGATTCTTTAGCCTCAACACTAACTTTGCTTCACCTATTTAGAAAAGGTCTGTGAGTAGTAACCGCACAATTACATCTCTGTGAACCCAAAATAGACACGATGTGTTTAAGTTTCATAAAAAACATCTTAATATATAGATTTATATGTCTGTTGTTTGAAGATTGGGGGATTTCAAACCTCTTTGCCCTGTATGTTAACTTGTTTTTACACAATTTAAGAGAGTGACAAAGAATTGATTTGAGTTGCAAGACTGACATCTTCTGGCTAACTCTGGATGGTGCAAAAAGATTGAAGCATGAGAGGGGAAATAAATGAGATCATTTGGTTTAACAAATAAACATTAGAAAGGAGAGGGAAAGATATATATATATATTTGGAAATAATAGAATGTTATTCTCAGATAAATAGATATATGTGTGTGTGTGTGTATATATCTATATATCTATATATATCTATATATAGATACATAGATATATAGATATATTTTTTTTTTTTAAGAAAGAGCGTGAGTATATAGCCTAACACAGATTTTGTGAGTTCACCAGAATTGATTTTGGCCCTGAAGAAGAAAGTGAGGGAAAACATACATGAAGAGACCATTCAGGAAGTAAGCACAAGGAAATACATTGATTGAAATGTTCTTGACAAAAAACAACTACTCTGAAGTTTTTATAACAGATTGTGTAAACTATGAAAGAGATTCTTGGATACCTTGACAATTTGTTTGTTTGTTTGTTCATTTGTTCATTTCTGTTGTTTTCTGTGGTCCAGAGGCAGAGCTATGGTTGGCTATGAGAGGTCTCGGTAGAAGTTTCCGTCTGTATCATCTTCCATTTGTGATTGGCTCATCTTGTCCCAATTTCAGGGACACTGTTGGGGTAGTTACTCATTCCTTATGAGAAATGTGCTGTTAATATCCTCTCTGAACTCCTGACCTGTTCTCATCTCTCAAACTGTTTCATCTTTCCTTTCATGATGATGCAGCGCAGAGCACACTGCAGAACACAGACGTGTCCTGAGGGCCGCTGATGCCTCCCTGCTAGCCACGCCATTCCTTGCTACTAGCAAATCATACTTACGAAAGTTCCCATTCATGTCTGGCTCAAAACAACATTGTTGCCCTGTCCTGTGAAAATCCTATATGCTGAACTGGTGCAACTGGTAACCGCCGGCTGGCTTGGTGGCGAAGGTCCTCGCCTCCCATGTGGGAGGCCTCCAGTTCAGGTCCAGCCCTGCCTGGCACCACATCCAACCATGTCACAACTAATGATGTACAACTATGAAGTCTGCTCTGGGCCCTCCTCCCTTCTCTCTCTCTCTCTCTCTCTCTCTCTCTCTCTCTCTCTCTCTCTCTCTCTCTCTCATTTCTTATCTCTCAAAACAATAAAATCAATCTTAACAACATTGTCAAGCGGGCACGTTATTACATTTATTTCACAGACTAAGAAACTGGGGCACAGGTATAGTAAGTACCTTGTCTGAGATCACATTGCTAGTGAGTGGCCAACAAAAGACTGAAATCCAGGCAGTCCAGCTAAAGTATCTAGAAGCATAAAGAATGAAACAAGGTTGAAGTGGCTGTCCCTTGGAGAAGGAGGGAGAAAGGAATCTTGAGGTTGGAGAGATAGAAAGAGACCAGTTCCTCTTGGGCCTCAGGGAATCTGGGTTTTATTCTAGTGATAATTGAACACTATAAAAAGATACTAAGCGGGGAGTAGCACTTTTAACTTTGCCTTTTCAAAAAACATCAGCCTTATTGTGTTATGAACAGAGACCTCAACTGGTCCCCTATGTGATTAATAGCAGGAAAATATCCTTGCTGAATTACCTCCCTGTTTGCTGTATCTGTAAAAATAGCATTGCTGCTTAACAGTTGACACAGTAGCATGAGAGAACAAAGCAATCTGTTCTCACACATTCCTGACAATGAAAAGGTTAGGTGGTGTTATTTGTGCAAAAGATATTGAATATTAGATATGCAGGAAATGAAAAGGAATAGGTCATCTCCGTGCCCATAGCCTCAGAGTAAAATAAAATACTGAAAATACAAGGCTATCACATGTGGGAAGGCTGCACTACAGAATACATATGGATAACAAGAAATTATTTATGATTGTAGATAGTTTTCTGATAATTTACTTCTACATGCCAAAAGTTTTCAAAATGATTTGCAAGGAAAGATGGACGTACTAATATCCAAGAAAACCTGACGAATTTGACAATTTCTAGCATCAGTTTCTCAATCGCTGAAGTTGATCGCATGTTTCAGGTGACATTGCCATTGTCAGACCCCAGCTGCTCAGCTAGGGAGAGTCGCAGTGGTGAGAGATGCCCAGGCTAAAGAAGAGGCGAGGAGTCTGAGAAATCTGCGGCAGTCTTTATTCTCTGTGCAGGGTGAGGCATCCAGGCGTTTATATAGCAAGAGAAACTATAGCGGCACGAGGCCCACCAGTACCTCTGTGCGCAAGTGGGGTACATTAAGCTCGCGTAACCAGCAAAAATGCAAGTCATTTTTCGATGGAAGCGTGGCTACTCCATTTTGTCTGACCAATCTGACCCAAGCCTGGACTACCTGGGGCTTTCTCCACCACTTTCCCCACAGCCACAAATACAAACCTTTTAAAATTTTAGAAACAGTGGGATCTCTGTAATAGCGCTCGAGCTATCCCCTAATTGACAGTGTGTTATGAGCTGTGACCCTAGCAGAAACCTGAGCTTCTTGAAAGGAGCTATCATGCCACATCGCTCTTCTCGTCCCTGTACCGAACTTAATGTTTTGCACACATAAGTGAAAAAAATGAGGGTTGGAGGAGTGAACGGATGAAGGATTTTGCCATATGATTGAAGCTGCTCTTTTCTTTAGGTAGACTGGTCTACTTCTGCAGATATTCAGCAAATATAACCTGAACCTTGTTAGCCATCACTTCACGTCAAATACAAACACCTACTGCACTTCTACTCTGTTTCATAGACCTAGAGGGGGTAGAAATACAAAACCCACTTGATCTAGAATGAGGCCCGATTGCTTTGGTACAAAAGGGATAAGCAGGGGTCAAGTTGGTTGGGTATTAGATATCTGTAGGTGATTCCTAAATGGCATTTCAGAAATTGTTTTGAAAAAATGATTTCATTTGTCAGAAATTTTATTCAGCTTGTTCTGTTGAGGAGAAAGTCTCTGGAAGACCAATAAAAACCAAGAAGATTTCAGACCTGGCATTTCAGACATGGCCCTAACCCCAAAGAAATACTTTTAAAGAAGATATGTAAAGAGACCTTAAGTTTCTTTTCTAAAATATCAGTGTATGAAAAACTTCTGTTGTAATTATTATAATAAAATAAAGTATTTGCTTCATTTCCAAGGGGGTAAAAACACACAAACTGGTGTTTGGGTGATTGAGATAACTTTTATTATTCTGTTGTTGCTGAGGTTGTTTCTTCTTTTATTTATTTTCACCTCACAATTTGCAGTTTTTCATTGTTTATTATAATGCCGATTTTTCAACTAAAATTTTCTAGTGGCACATCTAGCATGAAGCCTCATAAACAAGATCACACACCACTAGTAAGAAAAAGATGACTTGTTTATTATGCAGAAGGTCATAGGCTATGATTCTGCCTGAAATTTACTTAAGAACCCAACAGTGGGAAAATTCAGGAGGCAGTTGGGTCTATCTATGTCCAGTGAACAGGGCAAGACCTGCCCTCAGGACCACATGCCACACAGACACATGCCAGGCCTTCCCCGTGCAGCCTGTGGTGATCTGGACTGGCCCAAACTCTCAGAATAGGAATTCTCTTCCTGCATCCGATGAAACCCTGAGGCTCCTACACTCACCATCAACCATTTACTCCCATGCTCGATACAAAACAGAAAAGAAATGTGCTTTGAAGGGAAGAGATTGCTGCAGGTATGAGCTTTTACACATGCCAATGTGTTTCTATTCAGGGCTTTGCAGTCTGTGAGGGTTAATTTTATGTAGTATGTTCACTGTATTCTCTTCTTTCCTTCTACTAGTTAGTCAGTTTCCTGGAGGGTTAGCTTAGACATAGGAAGCTACGGAGATTTATAAAATTGTTCATACCGAGGGTTTCGGAGACCAAAGGGATTCAAGTTGGTATCTTGAGATACACTGTTTGAGAATCAGGAATTCAGAATTCTTAGGTGTGGAATACATTACTGGCTTTCTTCCAGTAGCATCTCCATACCTAGGCAAACCTGGCATTCCCCTAGTGTGTCCATTAATTTAATTAACTCAGACTTCTAGTTTTTGTTTAAATAGAGGCTAGGACAAGATTTTCTAATACAGCCTTACCTTGCTAGGCAAATATGTACCACTAGACAACTTATTTTAATTACCTTTATTATTTTTGTTCATTTTCTCCTATTTCAGTGAAATACACAGAAATCCAAAAATGCATTTATCCAAGTTTTGAAGTAGATTGTCTCAGTGTTATAATACAAAGGAGCTTCTTCTTTTCTCTCTCTGTTTCTGTATTTTAAATTTCTTTTTCATTTTTACAATAAGTCTATATGTACTCATGTTTCTGATCATAAGTATAAAGTGAAAAGAAAATACGTCATGAGACTCTTTGGCTGTGCTGCCTTTTCTTTTCAAAGCTTTGCTTGTATGCCAAGTTGCATACATAGCTCTGAACATCAAGGTAAGAAATCAAAGATAAAAATGGACTTCAGCCAGAGCACTTAGCAAGCTGTCCGAAAATACAATAGTTGGCTTCTGATTAAAATTGAACCAAACCACTTACTTGAAAACTGAGGTTCCTAAAGACACTCAAGGGTCAGCAAAACATTTCACAGTGAAGGCAGTGGCGAGGGGCCTGTAGGAATCCATACTCATGCAGTGGAGAGAACTGGAAGATTGGGGGCTGAGATTACAGACTTTGGGATACTTTCAGAGGTTTCTGCAGGGTGTCAGATGGGGAGTTTTCATCAAAATGCTCTAGGTTTCTATCCATTACTAATTTTTAAAAAGATTTATTTTATTGTTTGAGAGAAGGTGAAAGAAAGACAGAGACAGAAGGGGGAGGGCCCAGAGTAGTCTCCGTAGCGGTACATTATTTTTTTAAAGATTTATTTTGATTGTTTTTGATAGAGAAAAAGACAAAGAGAAGGGGGAGGGCCCAGAGCAGTCTCCATAGCTGTATGTCATTAGTTTCTGATATAGTTTCATTCCACAGGTGAACATGAGGCTGCGCAGGGCAGAAACCAGGCTAGAGGCCTTCTGCATGGGAACTTTCCCCCAGTGAGAACCAAACTGGGGGCACACCCCAGTTTAGCACGTGGGTCCACACAAGCTGGGGCCAATACCATCCTCGGACCCCGGGACTGCAAGATGAGTGCTCAACTTGCTGAGCCATCCCGGTATCCCTGATAGTTGTACATTATCAATTGTGACATGTTTCATTCCACACAGGTGGATGTGGGGCTGCATGGGGCGGGAACTGAATTGGGGGCCTCTGGCATGGGAGGCGAGAACCTTCACCACCCTCCTGGTGGTTACCAGCTTCGCTGCAGTTCAGCACGTGGTGGGGCAAGGATTCGATCCCTGGACCTAGCAGTTATAAGGCAAGCGCTCAACCTGTTGAGCTATTACAGCATCCCCTCTACCCATTACTCTTAATAAGCATAAGAAAATAACAAAATTTAGTAACAACAAAGGGTGTCTCCTGAGTTTATCCCTTGTTTATACTTCATACTACAAAATTTAAAACTCTGTATTTAGAATTAGCAGTGATATCATATTGCACTTATAAAGGGTCACTACTGACATTTTCTCATATTATGCAAAGTGCATGGGGATCATCTTAACTCTCTGTGTGATGAGTGGGAAAGAAGGGAATTACAAAAAGTCACCTGGGTAAAACTTCTGACTAGGAGGGGGAAGCAGAAGATATTCAGAGAAGATCCACACTGAAGATTTGGTCGTCAAAGATGTTACTGCTGCTTCTGTCTCTTATGGGGTGTGTTAGGACACACATCTCATGTCCTGTCACAGAGGCAGCCACGCGGTGCCATCAGGACTTACCGGGATAGGTCAGCTGGGATGGGCAATCAGCCATGCAGTAGAAAGACCTTTGGCTTTGGGGTCGATGCTTGGGTTAATTCAGGTCTTTCACTTCCTAGCTGGGCAATGTTGAGAAAATTGCTGCACTTGTATCAAATGGTTTCCTTATCTGATACCTAATTAGTTTGACTAGAACCAGATGAAGCGAATCCAAGCTTTTTCACTTTTGCTGCTCCAGTATCTGTCATTTAGAATATACCCAGAACTGCAAATCAATGCACCAGTAAAGCAAGGGGAATCCCCTAGTCTTCTTGGAGAACAAGGAGTCTCATGATGACTTCTCACAAGGCGTCTTCTTGGAGGTCATGGGAGAAAAGTGGGAACTATGTGATGACAATAAATATAATCATAAGTAGGGGAATAAGGGGGGGAAATAGGAAAGTGTGGAAAGTGGAAGGAGAGAAAAAGGTCAGAAAAGGGAAGGCTGACATTCTTACTTTCTCTAAGATGGAAAAATTGTATTGGAGCGTGTGTGTGTGTGTGTGTGTGCAAGCACATGCCTGCACACATGCATCTTGATTAACTAAGAATGCACAAAAGAAGTATTGGTATACCATTGCCTATTAAGGAGTCCTCTTTCTTTTTTATTTTTTTAACATCTGTCTCCAAGGTGTGCATTGTTAGAGTACATAAAACAAGCCAATTAGCTTCCAGAATTGTAGAGCAAGACAAACCAAGTAGATTGAGAAGGGATTACTGGACTTCTTTCAAAGAACAGAAAACTTTTTTTCTAACTCTTGGTAATGACTCTTGCTTTCGTCTTTTGCATTATGGCTATGTTTACAAATGAATTTTTATAAGGTCTCTTACTCACTATATGAAGTATATTTTTAAACTGATAAAGTGAGTTTTCCTATATTCCTGGCAAGTATTTCTGATTGTAAAAGGTAGGTATTTTCATAGGAACAGACACTGAAACTACTCATAAATTAAAATCTGATATCGAAGAAAAAATACATTTTGGAACCAAAAAGCTCATGAAATGCTTCTATAAATCAGTTGTGTTAAATAAATACTTCCTTTTAAAATAAAATTCTAGAAAGACATTTGGTTTGCATACAACATGTGTGTAATCTTTTTGAGATACAGGATGTCTTTGTGCAAACTAGTTTGTAAAATCTTCTTAGAAGGAAAAATATATTTAGGTGAAAAGACATATTTTTAAGCTACTCTGTTCAGTGTATAATTTAACTTAAATGAAAAATATGCAAGTGTGTTTAATAATATCTTTTAACAATTGTGTAATTGTTATATGATTATATTTCCTATTTGTAAAGATTTTAAAAAATTAAAAATTTTTTTTAAGATTTATTTTTATTGTTTTTGACAGAGAGGGAAAGATACAAAGACAGAGACAGAGACAGAGAGAAGGGGGAGGGCCCAGAACAGTCTCCATAGTTGCACATCATTGGTTTTTCCACATAGTTTCATCCCACAGATGGGCATGGGGTTGCACAGGGCAGGAACTAGGCTGAAGTCTTGCCCCAGTGAGAACTGAACTGGTGGCACTCCCCAGTTCAGCATATGGGTCCACTCTGGCTGGGATTTGATCCTCAATCCCCGGGGCTGCAAAGTGAGTGCTTAACCCACTGAGCCATCCCGGCTTCCCAAGAAAATTAAATTTTATACTAAATCCTTCAAGAAGTATGTTAAATTCTAGTAAGAAAAATCATAAAATGTGTACACCATCCAAATACAGAATACAATTAAATACACATTCTATATATGAGTAGTTAGTAGAATTTATTTTTAGCTTGAGAAATGAAATAGGCAAATATACTAGAGGCCCTGAATTCCTTCTTTACCTAAGTAAAAATTCCCAGCTAAAGAACATTATCCAAGCTGTAGAAAATATAAAAACAAAAAGAAAACGAAACCACAGGTACACTGTAAGAAATTCGATCACTAGGAGTGGGTAAACAGGGAAAACACAAAGCAGCTCACACGTATTAAATGCCAACGCTGAGGTAACACTGTGATGGGGACTTTGCACGTGCTGTTACATTTATCCTTCCCAACGATCCACTGGAGTAAGGACTGTCAGATTCATTTGCACACGAGATCATACAGCTAGTATGTGATGCTTCTGGATTCCAACATTGCAACATCTCACTGCAAAGTCTGTACTGGAACAGCGAGATGCACTGAGAAACATATAAAATGACTAAGTTTATCTAATGAATATATTGAAGAAATTTAAAATATTTCAAGTCACTAGAGCAACAGATGTTTTCTACTATTAAGTAATTTCTCATCTGTATCTAGTTACATGTGTAATTATATTTATGTATTACTTAATTCATTCATTGATATTTAGAGTCAATGTTTCTGAAATGCACACTCTGTATTTGACCTTGATAGGGGTGAGGGATATACCAATGAAGCTTTGGGGAACATAAGTTCTAGTAGGGGAAACAACAACATACTAGCACATTTTGAATACTATTGGATAAACCTACATAAAACTAATATATTGGTTGACTATCAGAATTTCATGTCATTCACCCTAATAATCTAAATATTAAAGTATATTTTTGGAACATGTATTTTCAGACACTCAGGGCATATATTTAAGTTATTTGCACATTCATATACATATGGCCTCCCTATGGGATCAGACATACACTGAGTGTCTGTAAAGAGTAAGAAGTCTATAATGCAGATTTTATTTACAACTATAAATCTGATCAACTTCTTGGGCATTACTCAGTCTTTAGATTAGCTTTCTGCTAAACTCTCAGGAGAGAGTTTGGATATGATTGAAGTGATTTTCACTCATTTCTCATCAGAAAACTTGCAAGAAATCCCTTCTCTTAAATTTCCAGCAGATGCTTATAAATTTGGCAACATCTGGAGACATTTTTGGTTGTAGAAACTAGGAGAGTAGTGCTTACTAACGTCTAGTGGGAATGCTACTAAATAGTCTAAAATGCACAAGTAACCCCTCCCCTACCAGAACACACACAAGAGTTACCCAGCCCAAAATGTCAGTTGAAATTCTTCAGAAATTCTGCACTGAACACAAGACAGGACAAGGCACAGGCATTTGGGAGAACACTATTACACAATTGCACTTCCCAAACCTTGGAGACTAACTTCCTCAAAATGCCCACTGTAGATGTTTCTAGAGGGATGCTCAAATCTTATGGTAAAAAAATACGGACGGGAGTATAAGTTAGAATGAACCTTTAAAAAAGCCCTTACTGGGAAGCCGGGATGGCTCAGTGGGTTAAGTGCTCACTTTGCAGCCCCGGGGACTGAGGATCGAATCCTGGCCCCGGCCCGTGCTGAACTGGGGAGTTCCCCCAGTTCAGTTCTCTCTCTGTCTCTGTATCTCTTTCTCTCTCTCTCTCTCTCTCTCTCTCTCTGTCAAAAACAATAAAATAAATAAATAAATAAATCTTTTAAAAAGCCCTTACTAATGCTTAAGTGACTAGAATAGGATAAAAAACATGCCAATTAAATGTATTATCAATACCTCTCACAAATTGCACATTAGTAATATTGGATATGATAGATTTCTACTCATTTCTCATCAGAAAACTTGTAAGAAATCTCTTCTCTTAAATTTCCAGCAGATGCTTATAAATTTGTCCTTGTTTTTCTATAAATAATATGCACACTGGTGTATTTTATCTTCTACATCTAGTCTTGTTCTTATGTTGTTATTGTTGCTTAGGCACCTTGAATGTACAATGGGTTAATCACAGTTTTTGCAACCTGTTATCATTGATTTATGCCACCTCTTGTTTCTATTTTATTTTCAATATTTGTATTTATCTTCCATCCTGACATTATTCTTCTTTCCCTACCAACTAGGTCAACTTTTATACATGCATATCAAATACAACATGCAATGTTGTTTTGGCTGTTTTCAGTTTATTGAAATTGAGTTGCCTTATACTTCTCATTCTGCTTCTTTCTCTTTAGACACAATGTTATGTTTCAGACACCTACCCTTAGTTATATAGATAGAATTTGTTCATTCTTTGATGCTGCCTGCACATTTGACACTTTACGTACCCCATTGCCCACTTAATGACCACATTTCTAATATGGAAACAATGCAGAGGTACAACTTCTTGCCCAGGGCTTTTTTCTTTTTTTCTGTGTTTGTGTGAACAATTATTTAGAGCATATTTCCAAGAATGTAACAGTTGATAAATAGCATATAAACACATTCCCTGTTTCATTTAATACTGCCAACTTATTATTCAAAATAGCTGCAGTATTTACACTTTCAGCAGTATAAGAATGCTGTCATTTTTCAGATATTTCTCTTTGTTCACTTCCCCAAAATCTAAATAGCCACTTTACACCTTTTTTCTCTGCTCAAAATTCCAACAATATCTTTCTGCTCTCACACTCTGCTCATCACCTAATATTGCCATAACTGCATTTACTAATCTATCTGTTCAATCTTCTGTGAACATGGGGTTTTTGCTATTAATAAATTCAAGACTTCACAAATGACATCTGAAGACTTTATTCCTAAAATTATTTCTGGTCTCACACGTCATCAATTTCTCCCTCTCCACTGGATCATCCCTATCAGCATACAAATATGCTAAAGCATGATCAACCTCTTGGAAGAAAAAAAAAGAGAAAATGACCTCCAGAGTTTCATAAACTTCCTGTCCATAAATCAACTCTTTTCTCTGCTCCCTTTTAGAGCACAATTCTTAGAATGGTCTGTAGTCAGTAGCCACACTTCTGTTCTTACCTAATGATATCACCCCCTTCTCTATTTTCTAGAAACTCTGGCCTTTTGTTATTGTTGCTGTTGTTTTTTTAAAAACAATTTTTTAGATTCTTTAAACTATCTCTTCCTTATAAAGTGCTTTTAGCCTGGCTGGCTTTGTGTTATTCTTTTAAACTTACATTTTCCAGTTTATTATAAATAATACAGATGAACATTCACATGAAGAGGTACATAGGGTGAGGTCTAAAAGGGTAGTGGGCAAGACAGCTTTTGTCCTCATAAGATCTGGGGTGTGCCACCCTCTTGGCATGTGCATGTCACCCACACAAGTAATCTCTGAACCTTGCCCTTTTGGGTTTTTATGGAGGCCCCATTGTATAGCCATGATTAATTTGACTTTTCATTATTATTATGACTTAAGGTTAAATAAAATTTCCAGAAAAAATTCTTCTTTAACATTCATTCTAGCCACCCAATAACTATTATATCTATTACATCTCTCCCTCCAGAGACCACTGTCTGATATTTTTCATGTTTGCCTATTGCTTGAGATATTGTTTGTCTCTCATTAGAATGTAAACTGCTTGACTTATAGACTTTATCTTGTTCTACTGTAGCCACAGGTACCTATCCTAGTGCCTGCCAATTATATCCTACTCAGTACACATTTATTAAGTAAAAAAATTAAAATCTTTTTGTTTGAGTAAAATTTGGGTTTTAATTTGAGTTGTAAGAACATAACTCTTCAGCTTTATATGTAAGACATATTCATTAAAATATTTGTAAAATGAAATCATCTCTATAATAACTCAAGAATAAAAAAATTAATCCCTGAAGTATAAGTCAAAACTGAAAGACTATTCATAATTTCAAATTGTTCTTTCTTTCTGAAGATAGTCAAATTGTTATCATGTCAGAAAAGGGTCAACTGATGTAATATACCTTATTAAATTTCATACAATTCTAGAACATTCCTCCTACGAGCCATGAATCTAATTTTATATGTACTCTTGTAAACAGTTAGTTGGCCTAGACTGAAAGTTACATATTGCTTGGAAAGTACTTGTTCTATAGCTAAAAGTAGAAATTGTAATGCTATAAAACACTGTCAACTTTTCTAGAACTTTATTTATGTATTCATTTATATAACAAGTATGCACTGAGCACCCTCAGGGTGCCAAGTACCTTGGCACCTCTCTAGGCCCTTGAGATAAGCCAGTGAAGCAAAGCAAAGATTGGGGTCCTTGTGAAGTTCACATTTCGTTGTGTGTTTGTGCATTGGGAGGAAGGCAGACAATAAACTGTAACAATAACCATACACAAATAACATAAAAGTACAACTTTGAAGCATGCTCAGAGGGTGGAAGCCCTGTGAGCTGGAAAGTCGTTCCTTCGCACACGATCATTGTGCAATGTGTGGACAGATAGGAGGGTTGAAAAGCTGGGCTGCTGCTTCAATGGCTCTGTGGGTCCCCTTGTGCATCAGAACCCTATGGCTGCCGATCAGGCCCAAGTAGATTTTCCCTGATATGACCTCCTGTCTTGGCTCTTTCCCTTTCCACTTCACTCTCTCCCAAAAGGGTTGAAGTGGCAGTGCACCTTCCTGGTGTCACTTTTACAAGAATCCTCATTTCAGGCTCTGCTTTTAGAGAACCCAAACTAAGTCAGCCACTGTAAGGACTTTAGCTTTTAGTCTGTGAGTGAAATAAGAGTTGCTACGGGGTTTGAGAAGAGACATTGCTTATATTTAGAATCACTTGTCTCACACTTGTGTTAAGAAGAAACTACAAGAGAGAGAAAAGGGTGGAAGCAGAGAATAGGACAATAGGAGGCTCTTAGGGATGGTGGCTCAGTAGCAGTAAAGGTGATAAGAAGTGATTGGTTTCTGGAGATATTTTGAAGTAACATCATACAGAATATCCTGATGGATCATATAAAACATTGACATTAACTATAAAGCATAGTTGTGTACTCAGGAAGTTGGCTGCTGTCTTTGCACTTCAATCTCCATAGAAACAGTACTTCATTAGCCATCTGTTTCATTTTGCTTCATTGTTTTTAACTATGAAGCCATGGCAGTTTTAAAAAATAGTTATGTTGAGATCAATTTTCTTCTAGTGAGGTCACTTACAAAATTTTGTAAATTTAAAAAGCCTATGCTAAAGAATCTAAAGACCTAAGTATGGCTCACTGAGAGAATCATTAGGCCTAATATCTTGCCAAAGAATCTATCTACATTAAAGATGTTCTCTATGCTCATCTTGGAAATGGATCTGCACCCTTGTGGTATTTTACCTTCCATGTGCTTTATCCCCCAGATGTATCTCCAGAGATGTTTTCTACTTTTCTCCAGATTCCATGGCTTCTAATGTAAATAGACTTTGATGAAGCTTGAGTCTGATCATATCCAGATTACAAACTATTAGGAGAACAATGTCGGTTTAGATTCAATTAAAGAGAACACTACTAACCTGAGTGTTTAACTTCCTGCATTGCATAGAAAAGGAAGTAAGAAACAAATCCTGCCTGCATCTACAGACAGTTTCTACTATTCTACCAAGGCCCAAGGTAGACAACAAATCACTTTTTGAGTACTAAGACATTCTTTCTCATTTCTAGTTTGACTTCTTCCCCTACTCCCCATTCAACACTTCACTATCTCCACTGAATGTGAGAAGTCAAGAGTTAGGGTGAAGTTTTATCCCTTAAAAGCACAACCTAAAAATCAGATCTCATCTGTTCTTTGAGGGGAATAAAGTACAGGGAGTTAACTCAAAGAATATCATGTAAGAGAAAGAAATTTGTACTTTTCTTTCTCACAAGTTTTCAGGTAAGTTGAGAGGATATAACCTTTATAATTTACCTTTCGAAAGTTTTCTTTTCCTTAGCATTTTATGCCTGTATCAAGAAAACTTGAATAGAAAAAACCTGTATCAAAATCAATCAATCAATCAATCAATCAAACCAAGTTCTAAGAAACAGCCTCATATCATTATATTTAAATTCGGCTATTTTCCCAGGTTTAATACAATTTAATGTCAGGAACTGAAATGTCATAGCTAGGTCAACAACATATGTCTACTATTCAAAAGATGAATTTTATTGTATAGCCTTAGAATTCTATTGAGACCTCTGAAGGCACTTATTAATCAAATATAAACACTCAATAAACACTATGGCTCCAAAGTAAACCCAGATCCTATTTATTAGTGTCTACATAAGAGTCAGCACTTCATGACTCACAAGGAGGCACTTAATAAAACTTTTTATTGGTGATACATGTTTTGAGGACACTTTATATCACCCTGGTAACAATTACTCCCTTTAGCTCCTAGCTTAATTACTGCTGGAGAAAAGCTTTACAAATATATTGCATTTTTAAACCCAGTTTCTTCCCTTATAATGTCATGATGCTTAATGTGTGATTCAATGTCTACAAAAAGAGTCTAAAGAACAATTAAACTTTTCTCTCTGCAGAGGCAAGCGGAGTTTATGGCTAATGTACTTCTCTATGCAATGCAGGAAAACTAATCCTGAGGTTATGTCCTCTTAGATAGAGTCCAAACCTACACAGTTCCCCTGATAGTTTATAATCAGACTCCTATTTCCCTTATTATGTTTTTTATTCTATTATTTATTGCAAAAATGCCTACAAAGTGCTAGAATATGATTAAGTTGTCTCTCCCGTGCTTCTTCCATGATTCATGGTTTAACAACCTGCCCTGAACAACACATTCCTCTTAACTGTTGGTTTTCTAATAAAAGGTAAAAATATGTCACAAATTTTTCTCTGAACAGTGTAGCAGAGGAGGAAGGTAGCTGAAAGAATTATATGAGTCACACTAGAATAAGTTCTATATTTGAATATAAACAAAGAGCTTGTGAGGTTCTACAGGGGAAACCAATTAATTTTTTTGATTTTATTTTATTGTTTGAGAGAAGGTGTGAGAGAGAGAGAAGTGGTGAGGACCCAGAGCAGTTTCCATAGTTGTACATCATTAGTTGTGACATGGTTTCAAAATGAGTAGATGTGGGGCTGTACAGGGAAGGAACCAAACCCAGGACCTCCTGCATAGGAGGTGAGACTCTTCACTGCCTTGGCATCTTGGAAGTCACCCATTGCACTGCAGATTACCCCGAACCTCAAGATTAGTAGGCAAATGCTCAATTGTGGAGCTATCCTGGCATCTGGGAGAACAATTCATTTTGATTAAGAGTAATTAGGAAGTTGTTTCAGGAAACATTTCAACTATACAAAGATAGGTAAGTAGGGTTTCAACATTCAGAAAGTGAAGAACTTTATTGTCAGAAAAGGTCAAGAACAAAAATTAGGAAGAGCCATTATTCTCAGTGACTGGGGGAGGAGGAAGAAGATGAAACTAGAAAGCTGTTTGGTCCAGGCTGTGAAAGCAATTAACGGAGAAGTAATGGAGTCTGGATTATAGTCCAAAAAATTCTTAGCAATTATCTCTTCATGTTGCTTCTGTTCCATGCTTTCTTGCCTCCCTTTTTTGAGACTTCCAATTATATAAACTTTATGTTTTTCACCTAATCTCAACCCTATAATGCTGTTTGTTTTTATGCTTTGTATATCACCATGTTAATCTTTACTATTTCCTCCCTTTTGTTATATTTGAATTCAGTTTGTTCTACTTTTACTAGTTCTTTAAGGTGTAATGTTAGGTTTTGATCAGATAGCTTTTTTTTTTTTAATGTATACATTGATAGCTATAAATTTTCTTCCTGAGCATTGCTTTCATTGCATTCCACAAATTTGGTATGTTGTATTTCTATTTTCATTAATCTCTAAGTATTTTATTACTTCTTCTGTGATTTCTTCTTTGACCATTTGGTTGCCTGTTTATTTTTAAATTTCTACCCATTTGTTAATTGTTCAGTTTTCTTTTCTTTAAAAATTTTTTAATTAAATTTATTGGAGTGACATTGGCTAGTAAAATTACACTGTTTCTGTGTGTACAGTTCTACAGTACATCATCTTGTGTTCACCACCAGAGTCAGTTCTCTTTCCATCACCATATATTTAGCTCCCCCTCCCCTCTCCCACACCCCCTCCCCCTTATCATCAGGTAACCGCTGAACTGACAAATTGAGCTGCATTCACTATTTCCACATCCTTACTTCTGTGACTTGCCAATTCACAGCAGTCTGGCTTTGGCTCCCACTGCTTTAATAAATATACTTTGGCACCCATCCCCAGTGACAATCCACTTGTCAAATTCATTGACCTTTTCTTGCACTGTGTCTTACTTGACCTCATTAGCATTTGTGAAGCTCTCATCTCTTTCCCCCTAGGACACCATTTCTCCTAGTTTTCTTTCTACATTTTCTTTCTTGTTCATTTTATGTGTTCTTGTCACTTTATGTGTTCTCTTTTCTTTATCTCTCCTGTATATGTTACCCAGGGCTCAATCACTGGCCCTGTGCTCTTCATTATCTATCCATTCTATAATACCTCCCGAATTATTCCCATTTCTATGGCTTCAAGTACAATCATATCCTTAATACAAATTCTTCTTTATATTTAAGTGCACAGTGGACATATCCACCAAAGGACATCTCAAAATAAACATTACAAAACTAGCACACAGTATTTTCTTCAAGTATTCAATATTTCCCCTTCTCCTCTCATTCATCATATCACTTATCCAACCAAACCATAAAGCTGGGAATCATTCCAAATTTTTCTTCTATCTTCCCACTCCTTATTAAATTAGTGATAGCAGCCAATCCTATTAAATCTATTGCTATACTTATTCAGTAGTTTTGACATTCTCTCTATTAGAGAAGGAAGTCCTCTAAATTTTCATTTTTGTTTTATGACACTTTCCCTCAATGTTGTAATATCTCATAAAAGAGGTTTTGACATTTAATCATATTCTTTGCCCATAGACTTTCTCTATTGATGGAAAACATTCCCCTATCTTTCTTTCTTGGGAATGCGTATACCTTCTCTTACTGTAGAGGAGATGCTGGGTGGAACCAGACAGAACCCACTACAGTCATTTCTTACTAACAAACAAACACACTAAGGTAAGTATTTAAGTATAATTACCAGGTGAAATACAACCTTCCTTCTTAAATGTGACTTTCAGATAAATACCAAAGCGTTTTCATCTAACTCTGTCCCATGCAATACTGGGACATACTGGACCTAAAAATATTTCACTGTTTATCTGAAATTCAAATTTAAATGGGCATTAACTAAATATGATAACTCTAGTTTACACTACTTTTCGTCAAAATACGTACTCTATAAAATGCAGGAAAAAGGAAGTCTGGGGGCCTAGAGCCATTGGGTAGTCTTTATTGTCATTACCAAAGACGTACTGAGAATATCTTTAATCTCTATCATTTTATGATTTATTTCAGTTGCATTGGGGTCTGTGAAACAACCAGTCATGCATTATGACCATATCATGTTTTCTATTTTCATTGTTGTCTTCTATCTAAACCCTGTCCTGCTCCTGGGACATGTCTAGATTGGGATTGTGAAGCCTGCCTATTTTCCCTGCCAAAAAATTGTTATCTCAAAGAGTGAACACCTATCTCTCAAGGTCTTAAGCTTTACTAGGTATTCCCCTGCCTCCACTTTCATCTTGCTGCCTGAGTCTGTCTATCCTTGTACTGCCTCTAAGAACCATTCAACGCACCACTCAGAATTCTTTTCTTCATCTCTGGAAAGGCACCCCGTCTTCATGTTCCCAGGTTGGGGGCTAGTGGAGATGAGTTCTGTTTTTCGGCCCCACAGAAAGAATTAAATTTATACAAGAATTAGTCTCAACGGATAGGACAGAACTAATTTTAGAACTAGTTTCAAATATCCTGTGTGCCCCCCTCCCCCCCATTGCTTTCTTTTCTTCTAAAATTAGAACCCACATCTTATAAAAGTAGGCGTATTTATGGAACTTGGACTTAAAAAATTCAAGGTCATATTTCTATTAAGATTTTTAAATTTCTTCATTGATATAATGTTGCCTAACTGGTTCTCCAACTAAATCATGTAGTATAAAAAATTGTTCTCACAAAAATTATAATGCCATCTTAAGCAGTCTCTATATTGTTCTCTCAGCTCCTATTCCAAGTGCTGCCATGACTGGTTGTTGGCCTGTTTTTACCCACTTTTATCATTAGCCTCAAATATGTATAGTTCTGTTTGAAATGAGTTCTGGGGTCAGACATAACGTGTTATGTATAGTACACTGGGTTGTGTGCAGTAGAGCTCAAATTCTGAACATGTCCTCTACTCAATCCTGCCACTAAAAATTGTGTTTAACAGTTATGGCCTTTAAGATAATTACAACACAGTATTTACTTATGAGTCTCAAACATTTGTGGAAATCCAAGCTGGTGATTCAATAAAACTAATTAAAATAACTGATCCTTTTCCTTTTCTTTACATTCCTGAAGTGTTTTCTTACTCTACCTTTCCAGAAGAATTTTCTCTTCTCTCAAATCCCTGTCATATTAATATTTGTCACCTCTATGCTTTTCTACTACATGAACTGACTTCCTTCTTTCCCTACTTGACCCTCCAACCTCCCTAACACACAGCCTTTGGGAGAAGAGTTCATCTTTAGTACTCTGATTATTTTTCCTCATGAGAATACATGTAGAGAGCTTTGGTCTTTCTTGGATTAGAAAACAGGGGATGGAAATGAAGCCCAGTGGGTGGTGACCAAATGCTCTGTTGATAGTTGTAGTGAAAGGCTGAGAACCTCTACATGTTAAAATTTTGTACCTTCACCCAGCTCTTAATCCTGGTTTCCAATATGTGTTAATTGAATTATGAACCTGAATTTTAGGAAAATAGAAGGGGTCCAGGCTAGGAGAACCCTGTTGGGTCTTGTGGGGCCAAGGAAGGACATTTATTGATAGGCTATGAGTGAAGGAGAATCTAGGCTTTATCACTTGTGTCTCACCAGAGGCAACAATCTGAGGAATTACAAAGTCTATCTGAAAAAAATCTAGCCATTCTCAATATAAAAAGAATGGCTTGCACAATATTGATATAACCTGATGGTCAAGAAGAATTGACTGGAATTTACATGCATGAACAATGATGACTTCACTGTACTAGTCAATGGGGGCACTAGATGCCATTGTGTGAAAAATGTGTACTAGGTAGCCATTACATTTAAAATGACTGAGTGAGTAGAGCAAACAAATCTGCATCAAATTTTGCATTAGCTTGAACATTCTTTCCTGGGAACAATTTCAGTGATTTATAAGGAGTAATTACTACTCAGTGTTCCTCATCAGTTGAAAGATGCAATACAATGAAAATGGCCACAGCTATGGGCAACCAGTGATTTGCAGCTTCATCACATAATGTACCTGCCCATGCATCTGTCTCATACAGAGTTTTTTGGCAAAACATCAAATTACCCAAGTGACCCCTCCCCCCGCTACAGCCCAGATTTGGTGTCCTATGAGTTCTGGCTTTTCCCAAAACTAAAATCACCTTTGAAAGGGAAGAGATTTCAGACTTGTTGATTAGATTCAGAAAAATGCAATGAGGCAGCTGATAGCAATTCCAATAAAGATTTTGCAGAGTGTTTTGAACAGTAGAAAAGACACTGGGAGAACTGTGTGCGATCTTAAGGTGCCTACTTTGAAGGGGACTGAGATTTCGTTGTTTTATGTACAATTCTTATATCTGGTATCTTCTTCAATAAATGTCTCTAATTTTCAAATTACATAGCTGGATACTTTACAGACAGACCTTGTAAACAAAGGCTGTCTGGAAAAAATTCAGCCATTGTCAATATAATAAAAATGGTTATGGCTGGATACTTTCCATACAGCCCTCATAATTTATATTTGGAATTACCCAAAGCTCAGGAGATGAAGATACAGGGCAAGGAGACATTCGTGCTATGTTAGAAAGTGAAAAGCAGATGGTCTCCCATACAAAACTGTGGCAAAGATTTTACTTATTTGTTTGTTTACTTAGTTTATTCATTTTAAATAAAAGCCAAATACCATGCTGAGAGATTGACATTTATTTTCTCATTTGCTCACTACATCACTTTGAGTGTGTATTCTTGTTATGTACTAAGTCTCAGAATTAAATTAGTACCTAAACTGAGCATAGCAAGAAAGTGGCAAAGCAAGATTTGAACCTTGGTTTGCTTAACTACAAATCCACCTCTAATGATAAACTATATTCTCACTATAGTGGGGATAGTCAAAGAAAAGAAAGTGAAAGAATGGCCTAAATAAGGATGTGGATGTGGTACCAAAACTGAACTTTGTGTACTTGGGAACATACTGTTCCATCCTTGCTCAACTTCTGATACTTTTTTGCCTATCAGGATGAAGTGACAGGGGTGAAAGCCTAAGTTGGATAGACTGCTATTTCCCCATCCTCAGAATTTCCAGTGTGACATATGCTTATTCTTTTTCCATTTTGGAAGATCTTTCTCAATTTCCTGGATCATGAAAATAATATAGCATAGTATAAATTTGAGTATAAAGTAAAATGTTTAAAAGGCTGAGATATGTAAATTTGAAGTGTGACATATAAGGGAAAATTTGCCCCCCCCCAAATCTCTAAATAATTCCTAATATTATTGCATTATATTGTATTGATGAAAGGGCAAAAAAGATTATTTATTTAATTTGTTTCAATATTTTAAAGTGATTTTTAAACCTAAAATGATCATGTAATGAAATTAGTAGCAGACATTGATATGTATTGATTCTTTACTGAATAGGACTTAACAAAAACTAAAGAAAATTATAGAAAATTATAGATACCTGATTCACAGAATGTTAAGTGGGCATATCTGCGTAATATCAAGTTTACTGTAAAATAATATCAGCTGTAATTTGGTAAGAGCCCACTCTGTGTCTGACACCAGGTGGGACACGTAACCATATCGATTATACCAGTTAGTTAATACAGTAGTGCTGTTCAGGTGGGTGTTAGTATCCTTGTGCTTCAAATAAGGAATCAAAAACTCAAGTTACTTATCTAAGATTATACAGCTAAAAATAGGCAGGGCTATTATGCTAGAGTTGCTTGACTCCTAAACCTCTACTTCTCCTCTACCCTACTCCTTCTAAACTAGCCTGTCATGGGACAGAGGAGGATATATGTCCAAGTATCTCTAGAATGATTACTTACTACAGCTAGATTCCACAAGCAGGTCAACACAACTTTTAAATTAGTAAGCAGCAGAAATGTATTAATCATTTTAATTTAATTTTAGTAAATTCAGAACAGTTCTAATTATGAACTTTTTGAGCCAAATTGTTGGGAATTATATTAAAATGATCAGTGGTCAGAGCACCAAGAAAATTAAGGAGGCCAGTCATTTAAAAGTATTTGTTGTGCTTTTCCTGACTGAGAATCCGGTTCCTTTATATGAATAGTTGGTCACTCCTGACACCAAGCGGCCACTTCTTGTACTGCTCTCAACGTTTCTGAAGACTAATGGTCCTATCAGGGAAAAGGCCACTCCTCCTTCTGCCCTCAAATTAATGCATATTGTAAGATGCATTATTTTACTTGTTGCCGATTAACTATTGAAAAACTGAAGGTTATGATTAGAGATACCAGTTGGAGATTATCAAGTTCGTGTCGGTACTTGAAACAGTTAGCCCCAGTTTTACGACTGGTATTGGCATGTGCGTCGGATTCTTGCCAGTGAGCCAAGAGATTTGCAGGATCCCTTTGAGCAAGCTAACCAGCGTTACAATGTGGCGATTAAGACAAATTGGCTTTCAAATCAGATGAACTTGAGTCCATGAACCTTCTTTAACCTCTACCAACTGTCCTGTTGTGACCTCTTCCGGCCACAGTCTGGCACTTATGCCACAGTAGCATATACAGAACATTATTGGTGCCTTCTCAGCCACTCGGTGATGTTCTTGCAGCTGAGCAGCATCAATGCCTCCACAACCACAGCTGATGTCTTGAGATCTACTTAGTGCCAATGGACACCCTGTCCTTGAACTACAGAGCCAACGGACACAATTCTTTATAACCCCACAAAGCTGTAAGGATGTCCTTCTCCTTTTTTATGCAACACTGTCTGGTGAACATCAAAATGCTGCCTTTCACCCCAATGTCTAACAGAACTTTGAGTGACATGAGCTCTTGGATATCTGTCACCAGACATGTGTGAATTCCAGCAGTAAATACCACGCAGTCATAAGCTACTCTTCCATGTGTTCTGGATTTCAAAAGTCAATCATTTGCTCTTGTAGCAACTATACAAATGTTTTACAGATATGTGGCTCTATATTATTCTGAGGAACTTATCAAAACGTAATAAGGGCAATGATAAGCCTCATATTATGAGTATAAACTTAATGTTTCAAATGTTTGACCTTGTTTCTGTTGGATGTGAGTCATTGCAAACATTCTAGTCAGCTATAGAGATTCAAGAAGAGACCAGATATAGTTCAGCTGAACACGACAAGCCTTGAACTAGACAACCATTCGAGACAAAGGAATAGATATAAATATCTTAACTTAAAAAATATGCCACAGATAATGTTCTATTGCATATACATGTTTTCACTGACGAGAGAAAGTTTGGGGGATTCCAAAAAGTTTAAATAAAATTATACTTTTATATTAATATTTTCTTCTGACTGAATTAAATCAGAACTCATCACATATGTTTCAGCAATATTTTCTTATTATTACAACTTTTCAATAACTTCACATAAATATATTATGCATGTTTTTCTGTATAAAAGGGGTCTATCCCTGAGTGCTTTCTTGCTTGATTGATAGTCATAAAAACTCCATGTAAGAGAGCTTTTATAAGTTCTAGGAAATTTAGCCAATCAATGACAGGAGTATTTCAAATGCATTACAACTATGAGTCATGATATTGATGTAAATGTCTTATATAAAACAGTCAGCACAGATATTTTAATATTTTGAAAACATTTATTAAAAAGGTGACTTGGGTTATATTATATTTCAGAAAGAAATTCAAATAAGTTTGCTTTTCTCTTTTTCCTGGAAGAAGGTGCTATGTTTTAGAGAATTATAACAGAGAAAAGTAAGTGAATAAAGGTTTGTTATAAAACCTAAGTATTTTAAGATAAGCATGCATTCCTGATAGAGCATGGGAAGAGAAAAACACTAACTTTCCAGTGGCACATCCTGGCAGATACCACCTTAATTAAATGGTGAAGATTAACATTCACAGTGATGTCATATGCATGTCATGTATTGTCTTATATTACAGGAGAAAGCACTTCACCTCTGTGGCATTCTTTCAGAAAACCAAAACCCCCAGTATAATCATGAGAAAAATATCAGACAAACTCATATTTAGGGACATTGTACAAATGCCTGACCAGTACTCCTCAAAACCATCAAGGTTGAGAAAGATAAAAAAAGTTGAGAAACTATCATAGAACAGAAGAAACTAAGGAGATATGATGATTCCATGCAATATGGTTCCCTAGGTTAGATCCTGGAACAGAAAGAGGACAACTTGGGAAATTGAAATAAATCTGGAACTTAGTTAAGAATAGAAGAAAAATGTACCCCTGGGCTCCTAAAATTAAACAACATGCTTGAAGTGAGGTTTTTCATTGTGACAGGTTATATTGGATTATTCACACTCTATAATAATCAAAAGTCTGCAAAGAATTGTAACAATATTGCCCAAATCAAAGAACTTTCTTAAAATAGATATTTAGATCTTCTCCACAGAAATCTTACTCCCCTGCAATTGTCTATTTATATGAGTGCTGGAATATGGATAATGTCACATGTTCAAGAATTTCTGAGGTAATGAGGGGTTTCAGTTTTACGCAATTTCTGAATTCTAGAGCATTCCCGAAAGACATGATGGGAGTGGGTAGAATTCAGAGAACAATGAATTTAATATTTGGACATGAAGAGTTTCAGGGACCTAGGTGTGGCCTGGAGCTCAAAGGGCAGAGCTGTCAGGTGATATGGATGTCGTAGATGTGGATGTTATCAACCAGAAGTGTAAGTAGGTCTCCCAGGGCAAGTGAGGGCAGAGAGAAGACAACAGAGAAAATCCCTTTCAATCCACTTGTTTCTCTCACCAACGTCATGAGTACATGGTCACAAAACTCAACCAAATGAGAGTTAGCTGATGCCACTTTTGTAGCCTAAATGTCTACAGTGATTCAACTTCAGGGGGAACTCTGCACAATAGTGATACTTGCAGTCACACAGAAAATGTAAGCAACCATACAGATTACCAAATTTGTTAGCAAGCTAGAAATATTCTAGTTGAAATTTTATCTTACTTTTTGCAGGGCTCAATTTGACATTTGATGGTGCATATGAAATTAAAAGGCAAAACCTATCCACACATTCATATAGGCCTTGAAATTGATGTAAGAGAGCCAAAATGAAAGAAATTTTTCTGGCATCTATACCTGGAAGAAATCCTATCCACGCCCCCCCCCCCCACATACACACTGTTTGATAATTGTCAAATTACAAATTGTTCCAATTCTATATAAAATAGACTCTTATGCTCCCATGGTGAAGAAGAATAAAGGTCTTTAAAGTCATAAGTGGGGAAGTCGGGATGGCTCAGTGGGTTAAGCGCTCACTTTGCAGCCATGGGGACCGAAGATCAAATCCCAGCCTTGGCTCGTGCGGACCCATATGCTGAACTGGGGAGTGCCCCCAGTTTGGTTCTCACCGGGGTGAGACCCTGGCCCAGCACCTGCCCTGTGCAGCCCCGCACCCACCTGTGGAATGAAACTATGTGGAAAAACGAATGATGTGCAACTGTGGAGACTGTTTTGGGCCCTGCCCCTTCTCTCTGTCTCTGTCTTTATCTCTCTCTGTCAAAAAAACAATAAAGGGGAAGCTGGGATGGCTCAGTGGGTTAAGTGCTCA
>PVKE010020301.1:0-27623 GCA_004027555.1 Craseonycteris thonglongyai
ATAGCACTTAGGGGAGATCGAGGCAATACCGTACACACAATTCCCTCATTAACCCTTTAAGTACTGAAGATGAGTATACACGTGGCCCAGTGCCTTTCCTGGGGTTCTGTGGGCGTGTATAAACGTGCTGACTCAGTTCTGGCGACGTTTGTAAATGTGATGTGGCCCTCGTGAATCTTGCCTGTTGCACCAAATGGCCTGTATTTTAATTGAGTTTGACACCCCTGGTTTATATCCTATAAGGTTGCCCATTAACACTGGGGTAAACAATGTTTGGAGTCCATTCAGACAGAACTATGCATGAAGAATTACAGCAGTTTTACAAGGATAGCGGTGTCACCAAATAAATATTCCTGGGTAATTTAGGTGTCAGAATTTAGGTTTCCACATATTAGTATCTTTAGTATCTTTAGTGGAGCTTGGGCTCTAATTATCAAACTCTGTAGAATTTTTTTTCCAACTGAAAGGGTGGAGGGCTGTTCTGTGGTAGAACAGACAGAACCTGGAGCTGGTACCCAAGCGATGGAGTTCTTAAGGCCAGTTGTGCCTTTTGCCAGCTCATTGGTCACTTCACTGAAGGTTTTTGGGCTGCAGTTTGCTGAGGAATGAAGGGTTGGTGTAGGTAATCTCTAAATTTTCTTCCACCTCTCGTATTCTACCATAAATTAGTTTACAATATATGAAACTAGATAAGCTAATAAGTTAACAAAAGAAGTTGCCAGAAAGAGCCTTTTTTCAGACAGTCACAAATAAAATAAAGAGGAAAAGCTGAGAATAAAACAAAAACTCCAAAGTAGGTTGCTGGAGGTTCTGTTTTTTTTTAATTCCACAATGACCCTTTATTGTTTTGCATTGATTTTTTTGGGAGAAATCTCCTCAGCTCATTCACAGGCCTAGGATCTTTTGCTTCCTTCCTTGGTTGAAAAAAAATTCTTTTCAGTTCTTTTCATTGCAACAGCAGGAGTGGCCCCAAAGGATGCAGGACAGGAAGCGTCTTTAATTATTGCCAGTGGCAGTACAACCCTGCTCAGAGTTGCCCTGAGCTGTCACCAGAGTGAATATATGAATGAATCAAATGAATAGAGAAGATAAGTCCAAATAACAGAACACAGTTTTTTATCCTCCAAAGATCAGTTCTGACTAGACCTAAGGGTAATTTAAACTGGAAATATAGTTGGCACAGTGCCTTGGAAAGGCTTGTCACTTTCTTTCTATAATACTTCCTGAAAACTTTCCGTTTTCTTTGGGACTTGTTCAAACCGGCTGTCATAGTTTTCCTTAAAATAATGGTAACAGGGAGTGATGATTAAATGTAGAGTATATTCTATAGCTGGTCTTTGCCTTTCAACGTTTTAAGGTCATAAGGTTTTTTTTCCTCAGAAATTTACCTTTTTTTTCCCTCTGATAGGGCTTTGAGAGCAGTAGTACTATATAGCAGGTGGACAACATCACAAATTACTTAGTTAAACCTCCACATTTATTATATGTATATATGAGTCAACTGAGGAAAAGTGACTTAGCAAAGGTCACCCTGCAAGTTTACTTAGGCCTCTAGCACTCAAGCGTTTTCTCTACCACATCATATTTCCTTCCTATGTTGGGCTGCGGCTTCCTACTTCTTATATGATAACTGGAATTTGCACAACAGTAACCGTTTTCCACCAACATTAGAACTTTAGAAGAGGGAAAATGTTTTCCTTCTTTCTGAAACCATGCTTCTAAATAAGGTTGAGGGTCTATTCTATGAGGATGTGGCTGCCAAACTCTCCTGAAATTAAGAGACACTAGAAGAGCAAAGTAAAAGCATATGAGATAGAACCAGAGTTTCAAGGCAATTAGTGAGAGATTGAGAGCTCTAAATGCCTATAGGAGACTTTTCGAATGGTTGAGAGTATTGTAATCAGTCTGGAGTAATCCTGTGGCACTGTGAACTGGAATATTATAGTACTTTTTTTGTAAAAACATCTTATTTTGGAAAATATAGGGTCTGACAGAAGTAACACCCTTTTTAAAGTAGTATAGTGTGCTATTGTTATATTACAGAATTACGTGCTTATGATTTTGTAATAATTATAAGGGGCATTACTTCTGCTGGACCCTGTATTATAGATTTATAGGAAGTTGCAAGAGATAGTACAGAGAAGTCCTATGTACCTATCACCTCATTTCTCCCAATGGTTACATCTTATATAATTATAGTGTAATGTAAAAACCAGAAAATGGACACTAACACAATGTGTGTGTGTATAGTTCCATGTCATTTTATTATCTTTGTATAGATTTGTGTAGACACTACCACAATCAAATAGTTCCATTAGTACAAAGACCCTCCTACAGCTATTTTTTTTATAGTTACACCCTCTCCCTTCACACCATACTCTAACCCTTGACACCTATTAATCTGTTTTCCATGTCTGTAATTTCATCATTTAATACATCTTATATAAGTGAATTGCATAGTATGCAAACTTTTTAGATTGGCTTTTTTTTTTAATCGGTATAATGCCCTTGAAATCCATCCAAGTTGTTACAGATACATTCACTCTTGATTATTGGGTAGAAACAGTATAGTGTGGGCATACCAGTTTTTTTAACTACTTACCTACTAAGAGACATTTTGGTTGTTTCCACTTTCAAGTCATTACAAATAAAGTTTCTATGAACAATTGTGTATAGTCTTTTGAATGGACATTTCTTCGTTTCTCTGCGCTAAATGCCCCAAAAGATCAATTACTAGGCTGTGTGATAAATTTTTTTTAAAGATTTAGTTTATTTTTTTTGACAGAGACAGAGAGAGACACAGAGAAGGGGGAGAACCCAGAGCAGTCTTCATAGTTGTATGTCATCAGTTTTTTTTTTAAGGTTTATTTTTATTGTTTTTGACAGAGAGAGAGAGAGACGGACAGAGAGAGACAGAGAGAAGGGGGAGGGCCCAGAGCAGTCTCCATAGTTGACAGCTTCAGTTTTCCATATAGTTTCACTCTACAGGTGGGTACGGGGCTGTGCAGGGCAGGAACTGGGCCAGGAGCCTCCTGCATAGGCCCCAGCAAGAACTGAACTGGGGGCACACCCAAGTTCAGCATATGGGTCTGCATGGGCCAGGAGCCGGGATTCGATCCCTGGTCTCCAGGGCTGCAAAGTGAGCGCTTAACCCGCTGAGCCATTCCAGCTTCCCCCGTCATCAGTTTTTGATGTGGTTTTGTTCCACACAGGTAGGCAGGGTCTGTGCAGAGTGGGAACTGGGCCTGGGGTCTCTGGCATAGGAGGCATGCTCCCTCAAGCCAGAGGGTTAAACCAGGGGCCAAACTGGGGACCTCGCACATGGGAACCTCACCCTAGTGAGAACTGAACTGGGGGTCTCCCGCATAGGAAGCACACTCCAGTTTAGCACATGGATCCGCATGGGCTAGGGCTGGGATTTGATCCTCGGTCCCTGGGTCTGTGAAGTGAGCACTTAATCTGCTGAACCATCCTAACTTCCCGTGTGGTAAATTTATGTGTTGTTTTTTTTTTAAGAAACTGCTGAACTTAATTTTCAGAGTGGTTTCACCATTTTGCTTTCCCACCAGCAATGTATGAGGGATCCAGTTTCTCTGCATTCTCATAAGCATTTGTTGGTGCCACTAGTTTTTATTTTAACTCTTGTAATCAGTGTTTAGTGATAATCTTGTTCTGGTCCAATGGTGTTGAATATCTTTTTATGTTCTGATTAGCCATCTCTATATCCTTTTTGGTGATATATCTGTCCGTATATTTTGCTCATTTTCTAGTGGAATTGTTTATTTTATTATTTTACTGTTGAGTTTTGAGAATTTTGTACATTTTCTTTTTTTTTTTAAGATTTATTTTTATTGGTTTTTAACAGAGAGAGAGAGAGAGAGAGAGAGAGAGAGAGACAGAGAAAGACAGAGAGAAGGGGAAGGGCCCAGAGCAGTCTCCATAGTTGATAACATTAGTTTTCCATATAGTTTCACTCCGGCAAGAACTGAACTGGGGGCACATCCCAGTTCAGCATATGGGTTCGCCTGGGCCAGAGCCGGGATTTGACCCCTGGTCTCTGGGCTGCAAAGCGAGCACTTAACCCGCTGAGCCATCCCAGCTTCCCTCACCCCCCCACATTTTTTTTTCTTTTTTACATTTTCAAGATATAAGATCTTTGTCAGATATGTGATTTACATACCGTGTATTTTCTCCCTGCCTATCACTTATCTTTTTATTCTCTTAACAGGGTCTTTCACAGAGCAAAAGTTTTCACTTGTGATGAAGTCCAATTTATCGACTTTTTTTTTCTTTTTCTCTTTTATGGATCATACTACATGCTATGTCTATAAACTCTTCACTAAGCCCTAGTGCTAAAGATTTTCTCCCTTGTTCTTATCTAAACTTTAAAATATTTTACATTTAAATCTGTGATCTATTTTGAGCTCATTTTTGTACAAGGTGTATGGCTTAGGTTGTTTAATTTTAAATTAAATTTTTTCCTCTAAATAAAGAGACATTTTCTATATGAAAATGCACTTGGAGTAAGCTCATGTAAAGTCATGTTGCCACTTTTTGTATTTAGATAATGTCTCCTACAGAGAAGTGGTCACTGCAAAGAAATAAAAAGGAAGAATTAGCATAAATTTGATTTTATTTCTGGCTGCTGAATATTTAAAGATTTATTTTTTATTGCTTTTTTTTTTAAAAGATTTATTTTATTGATTTTTGACAGAGAAAAACAGAGACAGAGAGACAGAGAGAAGGGGGAGGGCCCAGAGCAGTTTCCATAGTTAACACCAGTCCTCCATATAGTTTCACTCCACAGGTGGGCACAGGGCTGCGCAGGGCAGGAACTGGGCCGGGAGCCTCTGGCATAGGCCCCGGCAAGAACTGAACTGGGGGCACTCCCCAGTTCAGCATGTGGGTCCGCATGGGCCGGGACCGGGATTCGATCCTCGGTCCCCGGCGCTTCAAAGCGAGCGCTTAACCCGCTGAGCCATCCCAGCTTTCCCTTTATTGCTTTTTTTGACAGAGAGAGGAAAGAGGGAGGGCCCAGAGCAGTCTCCATAGTTGTTCATCATTAGTTGTTGATATAGTTTCATTCCACAGGTAGGTGCGGGGCTGCATGGGACAAGAACTGGGCTGGGGCCCCCCACATGGGCCCCAGCAAAAACTGAACTAAGGGCACTCCCCAGCTCAGCATGTGGGTCCACATGGGCCATGATTCGAACCTTGGACCCTGGGGCTGCAAAACGAGCGCTCAACCCACTGAGCCGGCTTCCCCTGCTGAATATTTAAATAAATGAGGGTTAGCAGATTACACGCAGAGCAGGACTCAAGAGGAGCACATTCCACTCCCAATTTTATTTTGTGATTACCCCTTGAATGCATTGTATTTGGTTTGAGTTGGGTGGTAGATGCTAACTACGAAGTGGACTCTGGAGCTAGGAAAGGGTGTCCCAAAATTCATGCAGATTTGAATTTTGCGTCATTTGTGTGGTAAAGTGTTGCCAACGGAAAAAAAAGACAGCGTGACAGCTGACAGTTCAGGGTTATTAAAAATGGAGCGCTACACGAAAGAACAATGTGTTTTCATTGTTGAGCAATGAAAATTTACAATTTTTAATTATAAACCTGTGTTTTCTATCAAAATTACTTCTTGCGTGAATTTTGGGACACCCTTTATTTGCCATTGATGATCCTGCAGTGGACCTGGAGTAACAGTTCAAAGCTCTACTTAAGAAATGCACCGTGGGATCTCAGTCCAACTTTTTATTTAATACAGTGCTGAAGGAAGGGTGCACTAGATGTTGGTTTTGAGGCACAATGTAAGGGTGTGAGTCCAGAGGTTTGGTTGGAATCGAGGGCCAGACCTGCAGTAAGTGGTTGAATGACTTTCTGCAACTGATTTTAACTCAGCTCCAATTTTCTTCTTTGTGAAACAAGGGGCTTGGACCCTAGGTAATCTCTAAAGTCTCTTCCAGATTTACATTTTATGGTTCTGTGATTTTTTTTTTATTTTTTATTTTTAAGAAAATGGTCAGTGGTATGAATCTTCATTTTCTCTTGGTTGGAATTTAAAACCTTGATACAGGAAATAACAGCTGATGTTTAATAATGGATTTTAAAAATGTAATGGTTATGGAAATGCCTCATTTTATATAAAATATGAATATTGTTTACACTTATCTAATGCAGCAGTGGTTTAATTGATTGAGGGTTTATAATGCCCTGTTAAATATTGTGTGTGCTCTTGGAATTGACAGTCCATTAGCAATATCTAAATATTGCCAATGAAATGCAAACTGTTGATTTGTCTTGAACAGTGCACTACATCAGAGCCTGATGGCATGGGGGAATTCAACTTATTTGCTTTCCTTTTCTGTTTCTTTTTAATTTCCTGAACGACATAACTTCATGATGCATTTTATTTCATTCTTTTATTTTAATTTTTTAAAATTGTTTTTGACAGAGAGAGACAGATAGAATGGGGAGGGCCCAGAGCAGTCTCCATACTTGTATGTCATTAGTTTTTGATAGAGTTTCATTCCATAGGTGGGCTTCGTTCCACAGGTGGGTGAAGGGCTGTGCAGGGCAGGAACCAGGCTGGGGGTCACCTACTGGGAGGCATAGCCATGCAAGCTGGGGGCCTGCCACATGGGAAGCTCGCACTGGTGAGAACCGAACTTGGGGCTCACCTCAGCTCAGCATATGGGTCCACATGGGCTGAGATTCGATCCTCGGACCCCAGGGCTGCAAATGAGTGCTCAACCTGCTGAGCCATCCTGGCATCCCTTTATTTTATTCTTACATTTCTAATTTACATGATCTCAGTTGTTGGTTCCTGGTACAAATTCTGAAAAAGAGTGACTTTTTAATGAACCCTGTTCTAAAAAAAATAAATCTTGTGAAGTGTGGTTTGGAATTTGAACAGAAAAGGAATGAAAAAATGATCTGAGTTCTTAGGAAAGAAAATGCAGCCATGGCTTGATAAAGTTACAAGTGGGTTCTGTGGAAAACCATAAAATAATCTGTTTGGCCAGTGCATTATAATGTGTGACCAACGGATGGGTGGGTACACTTGGAAAAATACAACACTAACACTGATTTTGACTGGATCAGAATCATGTTAATCGGTATTAATGAGTAGAACACTGACTGGTGACTGGTTTTTTCAAATATGCAAAGGAACAGGGAGCATTACAGTTAAAGCCAAGGTGTGACCATGCCAAATAGACTTGTTTTTTAAATGTGATGAGGAAAATTTTGTTATGAAAATACCTACCAAGTGTCTTGTCATGCATTTTGGAAATGCTATGTCACTCTTTGTCTTCTATGATAAACTAAAACTGTTTGTCTGCCTCAGTGCAGCAACGATGACTATGGCTCTGCCGATTTGTTTTATATTTCTTTAACATCGTTGTAATTTTCACTCCTCTGTCTCACCCCTCCCCCGAGCCTCATTTGTCTTTTATTATTTTAGGAAACCTTTTCATGAAAACCCCACCTTCATCTTGGATCTCTGTGTGCTTTTTTATGGTACTGTCTCTTGGAACAAAAAGATGATTTGGGTCCTGAGTGTCTGCAGTAGCTGAGACATGTGCAGTCTTGACATTTGAGTCGCAGGAAGATTCTTTTGTCATCAGAGTCACACAAGGCAAACTATTCTGCCTCAGTTGCATTGACTGTCTTGGTGTTTGGGGGTGGGAAGCCAGCAGAACCTTGGCAGGATCAGTTGTGAAGGCCACTCTTGTGTCTCATTCGTGTAAGTCTATAGCCTCATTACTCTGATTTCCAGGGAGGGGAATATGAGGCTGTTGGGGGAGTGGCTTTTGAGTCAACATTATTGCTATGTGATTCCCACTTTCTTTCCTTTCGGTTCACGACTAGGGATCACCCAATTGTAGCCATCAAGAATTTATTGCTGTTTACAGAAATCAGATTGGGTATGAAATTTTGATTACATTTTTCCTACAAAATTTCCACTGGTTTTGCGTGTGTTCCAGGTTCTAGGAAACTTCCATGCAGAGTTCAGTGTAAGCCGATCCCAAGCTGGTCTACAGTGTCATCCTTTCAGACTCAAGTGAGCTTTTTATAGTCCTCTTGTGGCAGATCACTTCTCCTTTTGCCTCTTTATGCTAAATGAGGAGAATGAACGAACATCTTACAGTTTTCTCAGTAGTCAGCTTTGAGGAATAGAATCACCCCCCCCCCCCCACACACACACACATTTGTCTGATCTTGTAAAGCCTATAAACTTGTTTTGGAAACTTATCCTACAGTGATAAGGGTAATAGGAGTAATGCTAGTAGTAGTATGATGTCATAGGTAAAAATAAGTCTATCAGTTATATTTCCCAGAATGGCAAAAAAAGGCTTGTAATTTAGACTGGGATCATTTCGATGTTATACTCTTTGCCAGATTCATTACTCCTCCTTTAATGGTAGAAAAACTTGGTTTATGCTCTAAGTATATTTCGTAGAATTTGAGCACAAAGTAATTTTAAGCTCTAGCTAGTCTACTTCTCACCAAAGTAAAAATCCTTCCATGATTTTTCTGACTGACGATAATTCACACTCCTAGGGCTTGGGAGCTTATTGCTTGCACTGTGATCCATTCCATAAGTGGACAGTTTTAATCGCTAAAATACCCTTCATTACACTGAATCAATGTTAGCCTATCTGTGATTTTTTTTTTTTAAGATTTATTTTATTGTTTTTGACAGAGAGAGAGACAGAGAGAAATGGGAGGGCCCAGAGCATTTTCCATAGTTGTACATCATCTGTTTTCGACATGGTTTTATTCCGTACAGGTGGGCAGGAACCAGGCCAGGGGCCTTCTGCATGGAAGGCATACCCCATGAGCTTAGGGCCAAATTGAGTGCCTCCTATACATGGGAAGCTTGCCCCAGCGAGAACCGAACTAGGGGCCTCCCACATGGGAAGAACATCCCAATTCAGCATATGGGCACACACGGGCCGAGGCCGGGACTCGAGCCTCAGAACCCAGGGCTGCAAAACAAGTGCTTGCTTGACCAGCTAAGCCATCCTTGCTTCCCTGTGATTTTGACCCTTTGTTCTTAGTTGTGCCCTTGATAATACAGTTAATACTTTTCCTTTTGAAACTAGGAACTCTAACATCTCTCAGCTTTGTGTGGCTTAATGCTTTTATGTTATTTTAAAGCTATATTTTATTTATCTATTTTACTCGAAGTCATTGCTAACGATGTCAAATACAATAGTGCGTTACCTTTCCATCTTGGTTCACCTGTCAGCTCTCTTTGTGCTTATGTCTTTCTGAACTTTGCATCGAAACTAGAATGATGATCCACTTGTGCTTCCTGGTTGTCAAACCCCTTTGCTCCACATTCTTTTCTTATATATTTCTGTATTCTTATTCTTTGTTTTTTGTTTCTTGTTTCCAGTTTTAATTGCCCCTAGTCACGCTTGATTTTCTGGTATTTTCTACTTTAGACACTGGGTAACTACTTACCTACCAACCTACTTCTCTCACTGATAGCTATCAGATTGGTGCCCTCAATGGGAAGTGTGATCAGGAGGTTCTTTAGTCACAAAGAAATAGTCCTTAGAGCATGCTTCCCAACAGTATACTGCATCAGTGGATTACAGATGTGCTGAGAAATTGATCTCCAGCTCTTGGACACCAGGGCCTCAATGGACCCAAGTGTCTGTCTAGTAGTATTCTCTATCTACTTCAGGGTGACGTGCAAATGTCATTCTCAATGTGTTCTCTGATGGACCATAGCCTTAAGCACTGCCTCAAGAAATCAGAGAGTACCACTAAGTTACTTACGGGGCATGGTTAGATATATTGCTTACCTCAAGATAAATGATGCAATCATTTAATTGGAAAAGGAAATGAAGCTTTCTTGACATAACAGTGTTTGGGAACCCATTGTGGCTCCTGGTCAGCTTCTGATTAAAAGATCTGGTGTGAGTATGGCTGGGTACTGTTGGTAGTGTGCTCTGTATGGAGATACCCACCCTGGGTAGTATGGATGCAGCTTGCTTGTGTTAATTATAGTCCTTTCATTAGATGTCTCTCACCTCAAAAGATGGGTGGGAAGTTCAGAAAAGGCTGGAGCTTGATGAAGCATTGGAACTTGGAAGTATGCTGATCCTCAACTCCTTATCTTTAATTGTTAAATTTATTGGGGTTACACTGGTCAGTAAAAATTGTATCGGTTCCAAGTATACAACTCTTTTCTTCACCATATATTTAACTCTCCCTCCTTCCTCTCCCACACCCCTCCCCGCTTATTCTCAGGTAACCACTAATCTATTGACTATGTGCATGAGATTTTTTTTTCTTTGTTGCTTTCAGTTTTATATTCCATTTATGAGTGAAGTCACGTGGTTCTTAGCTTTCTGTCTGGCTTATTTCGCTTAGCATGATTATCTCAAGTTTCATGTTGTTGCAAGGGCAGAATCACATCTTTTCTTATCACTGACTAATATTCCATTGTTTATATGTACCACAGCTTTTTTATTCAGTCATCTGTCAACAGGCACTTTGGTTGTTTCCATGCATTGGCCACCATGAACAGCACTGCAATGAACATTGGAGTATATAAGTTTTTATGGACTAAGGTTTTCAAGTTGTTTGGGTAGATACCCAGAAGGAGGATTGCTGAGTCATAGGGTAGCTCTATTCCCAATTTTCTGAGGAATCTCCATAGTGTCTTCCAAAGCAGTTGTACCAATTTACATTCCCACCAGCAGTATGTAAGGGTTCCTTTTTCTCCACAGCCTCTGCAGCACTTGTTGTTCCTTGTTTTGTTGATTATAGCAGTTAGAAGGTGTGAGGTGCTACCTCATTGTGGTTTTGATTTGCATTTCCCTAATAGCTAGTGAAGTTGAGCATTTTTCCATATCTGTTGGCCATTTGTATACGGTATCTTAGTGGGTGAAGTGTCTGTTTAAGTCTTCTGTCCATTTTTTTAATTGGATTGCTTTTTTTTTGTTGAGTTGTAAAAATTCTTCATATATTTTAGATATTAGCCCATTATCAGAGGCATTGTTTACAAATATTTCCTTCCAATTGATTGGTTGTCTCTTTGTTTTGTTGATGGTTTCCTTTGCTGTTCAAAAGCTTTTTAGTTTGATAAAGTCCCATTCATTTATTTTTGCTTTTACTACCCTTTCCTTTGAGTTCAGGTTCATAAAGTTCTCCCTGAACCCCAGGTCTATAAGTTTAATTCCAATGTTTTCTTCTATACAATTTATTGTTATGGGTATTATTTGGAGGTCTTTAATCCATTTTGAGTTAATTATGGTATATGGTGACAGATCATAGTTCACATTCAGTCTTTTGTGTGTGGTTTTCCAATTTTCCTAACACCATTTACTGAAGAGGCTTTCTTTTTGCCACTGTATATTTTTTGCTCCTTTGTCAAAAATAATCTGTTCATATATTTTTTGGGTTTATTTCTGGGTTTTTAATTTCATTCCATTGGTCTGTGTGTCTGTTTTTCTGCCAATACCATGCTGTTTTGATTATTGAGGCTTTGTAGTACAGATTAAAGTTAGGCAGTGAGATGCCCCCAGCTGCATTCTTTTTTCTTAGGATAGCTTTGCCTATTCGGGTATTCGGGGTCTTTCAACTCCCTTTTTAGTTAATTAACTAATTAATTAATTTGTTTGTTTGTTTGTTTATGGCTAGCACAGGCAAATGTGCAGGTGTTAAGGGAGGGTCAGTATCTGGAACGTTAGGGAAACTGGACTGCTCAACAATGACCAGCTGTAAAACAATTCTTTTATTATTTTCTGACAGGGGTGTCCAAACTTTTGGCTTCCTTGGGCCACATTGGAAGAAGAATTGTTTTGGGCCATACATAAAATATACTAACAGTAACAGTAGCTGATGAGCTAAAAAAAATTATAATACAGTCTCATAAGATTTTAAGAAAGTTTATGAATTTATGCTGGGTCTCAGGTTGGACAAGCTTCTTCTATGAAATAACATTAAAAAGATATATTTAAAGGGAAAGTTAAATCTTGATTTTTAAAAAACTTTGTCTACTGTGTCCATTCAAAATTTGTACTTAGTTTAAAATTTTGTGGTAATATCTACTTCCTGTTTTTTGGTAAATAATATTCCATAGTGAATAGTGTTAGCTGTATTTATTTTATGATTTTTCACAACAAAACTCTGAAGCAGCAGTTCTCAAACTTGAGTGAACATTAGAACCACCTGAAGTTCTTATTAAAAATTCAAATTTTTGGCCTTACTCCCAGAGATTTGACTAAGTTAGGCAGGGTACTACCCAGGAGTATTTTATAAAAGCATGTCATGTGAATTCTCTTGCAAGTGGTCAGAAGACCAATATTGAAAACCATTGTATGTAAAGGATGATTCTCTCCTACTTAAGTGTACCAGTAGGTGGATACTTTTTATTGTATTGTCAAAGGATCCTTTGTTTTGGAGACTTGTATTTTGCCCTGGCACATGCCTCTTTTTGTGTTGTATTAAAATACAGAAACATCCAACCAAACAGAACCATCACCAGCAATTTCTGTAACATTGTTCATAGTCAGATCAATCCTTATATTTTGTCTTTGATTATGACATTTAGAATACACTCAACTTATGAAGATGGACAGAATAATATTACCTTAAAATTTGTGTATAATTATACCATTAAGCAGTACTTTTCACTGACATTGTCTTAATTGATCTTCATAACAATCTTTTGTAGTTAGTATTGTTATTTTCATTTTGTGAAGTAGGACATTTTAAGGTTGTGAGTAAATGGTAGACATGATACTCCAACCCGTATTATTTATGCTACAAAGTTAGGAAGGATTTAATATGTACCAGGGACTATGATGTATATGTGTTTCATTCTTTCTTTGAATCTTCATAAGTACACTATGAGGTAAGTATTGTTATCTTTATTATTATCATGACTTTTTATTTGAAAGTTGTCTCTAGAGAAGGTTACCGGTAAGTAATAGTAACTTCTCAAGGTCATGCCTTTAGGAAGTGTCAGAGCCAAGATCTGAACTTTGTGTGACACCACAGTTCATATTCTTACCCTGAGTAGTGTGAAGGCAGATTGCCTGGATTGATTACAAGGCTCTAATTAGATGTTTTTGTTCTCAGAAGGATGGGTTGTAGTATTTCCAGGCAAGTTACCAATACACATTACATCAAGTTACCATTGTACACATTATACAAAGCCATGCTACAATCTCTCTCTAGAAAGAACAGAAAATAATAGAAAGATCCAATAGGAAGGAAAGTAGACATTCATAGTATAAAAGTTAAAACCAAATGCAAGGAAATAAAATGGTACAATTTTAGAAAACTTGATAAAAATATTATATATACACTCTTTAAACTCCAGAAGCACAATGGTAAAGGTGTTAAGTTGTAGTGTACATACGTTCTGAAAATGTTAGCCATTCTGGAAGACGCAATAAAGTTGCCTTGTGTTTTATAGGCTTTTGAGTGTTGTTCATTCTTTCATTTATGGGATAATATTGCCATTACTAATACCAACTGGCATTTGACCTTCATGCTTATGCCCTTGGCAGTGATTGTCTCTATTAGATAGTCAATGTACAGTATGGCCTTTGAGTTTTAAGTCAGAATTTTGCTTTCATCAGCTACCTCTTGGATTGTTATGCTAGTGATAGTCCCTCACTGATAGAAAAGACTTATTGATGCTGCATTTATTCTGGGTTTATTTATGAAAGTTTGAAATTAAAAATTTTGGTTTTGGTAGTTTTGTTTATAATGCAATAATCACTTTTAACACATAAGAAAGAAACAAAATATTTAAATATAAGTTTTTGCCCCAAATCTTATTCTGAATGATGAATCATAACAAAGTGTTTTCTATTTATAAAATTTCACCATGATTAGGAGTGAATAAATGATTGAAACCATTGTTTTTGTCTCAAATCAAGTTTTATCATGACCTCATGTCATCTATTAGAGATGGTGATGAAAATTCTCAGGATCTAATATGTTGTCCTGACATCTTTTAATGCCCTATCAACTGTTGCACATTTATTAACTGTCCATATCCATCTGACTTTTAATACTTACCAATTGCATATTAATATCTTTTGACTCTGATAGTCTAGGGGACTGTGCCAGAAAGGAGCAGCATTCAGGATGACACCTTATTTGAATTGATTCTGTATTGCATGGCGCCCTCCTTGAAAGTCGTGAGTGGAAGATCTGGGGTACATCAGTTCAGACCTATGTTTTGTAACTGCTTTTTCCTTCAGGGAGAGTGACTGAAAATGTCAGAGGCCCTGCTTTCTGAAGGAGACAGTGAGTCCCTGCAGCTCTTGATGATTTGGCTTGATAACAAGGAATCAGAGAGGAAATGCAGGGAAAGGTCTCTAGAGGAGCTCTCAAGGTCATCAGGAGCTGTCAGGTCAGTGTGCTTACTCAAGACATCTTGCGTAGTTCAGTTATTTGTCCAATTTAAGAAACTCCATGGAAATGCTACGCAGAGCAACCTGCTTTTTCCCTCACTCTAGCCTATGAGTAACATTAAGTCTATTCCAATTCTCTCTTTTTTTTTTTCCTCCTGTGTATGACTGGCATTAAAACATGTATGACTTTTGTATCTTTCAGTCAAATGCAGGATGATTATCGACTTTTAGGTTAGGTGGTAGGGTTATAGTCTAGGTTCTGAGGCTTTAGGGTAGTGGTGTCCAACCTTTTGACTTCCCTGGGCCACATTGGAAGAAGAATTAAATGTCTTGGGACACACATAAAATACGTGAACACTAATGATAGCTGATGAGCTAAAGAAAAGGTTGCAGAACCTATGTAATTTTCACCAACCAATGTCACTCCAATAAATTCAACAATTTAAAAAATCTCATACTGTTTTAAGAATTTGTGTTGGGCTGCAATCAAAGCCACCCTGGGCTGCAGGTAGACACTCCTGCTTTAGGGACTTAAGCAGAGGCCTAGGATGACCCTGGAAATGTGGATTCTAATACCTTTGAGAGTAGTATTGAGTGAGTCAGGTGGGGGGAGCCATGATTCCCAAACTGGGAGGAGTAAGTAATTAGTTTAGGTAAGAAATTATCCCTGGGGAAGCTGGGATGGCTCAGTGGATTGAGTGCTAGCATTGTAGCCCTAGGATCCAAGGATCGAGTTCGGGTCCCAGCCCCAGCCTGTGTGGATCCATATGTTGAACTGAGGTGTGCTTCCCTCCCCAGTTCGGTTCCTGCCAGGACGAGCTTTCCATATGGGAGGCCCTTGGTTTGACTTCTACTCTGGGTGCTCCTCCCATGCAGGAGGCCCCCGGCACCCATCTGTGGAATGAAACTATGTCAAAAGCTAGAGGTGTGCAACTCTGGAGACTGCTCTGGGCCCTCCCCCTTCTCTCTCTCTGTGCCTCTCTGTCTTTCTCCATCAAAAACAATAAAATATAACTTAAAAAGAAAGAAAGGAAGAAATTATTCCTTTTTCTTCCAGCAGGTGGACAAGCTAGAGGAAAACATGAAAAAGGAGGTAAAGTTTATTTGAAGAGTGAAAGTATCTATAATAGAATATTTAAAACTTTAAGTTGAAGGAAATGCTATATTTTTTGACTATCAGTTAAAATGCTCATTGGATGCGTAGTGTATCTTATAGTTAGAGGATTTGGATATAGGATTATGACATTGGCCAGCCATCATGACTACTTTATTAATTAAACAGTGAATACCTGCTGGACTGAAGTACCAAAATGTTTAAAGTGTTTTTACATTAAGAACTGAAATGTTATTATAAATAAGAGAGATTCTCTGCTTCCAAGGTGTTTTATAATCCAGCAGGTGTAAAGATAACGTGTACATGTGTATATGACAGTAGTTGAAAGCACTTGCAAAGCAACTTACTAATAAGTGAAAAAAAAATAGTGTAAATTATATATCTAAGTATTGAATGATTAAGGGAGTAGTTTAAAGATATGGGGCTAGCAGAGGAAGGAGCTGAATTTTGAACTGGATAAGGAAGGAAGAGAGAAACATAAATTGGCAGACAGAAGTAAGGATGCCATTTTGAGTGAGAAGAAAGGTATGTGAAAGAACAGGTATGGAAATGACAATAAGCAAGTCATGTGTGGTTGGTGCAAATGGAACTTCCATGGCCATGGATAATTTATGATGAATTTGATTATTGATTTGATGTGATAGTAAGAATGTGCCATAAGTTCTTGAATACAGAAGTTTCTACCTTGAGTAACGTCATTTCATTAAACATTGTATTATTATGACATTGATTAGTTGCCAAAGGAACTTAGCTCTTGTTTATGTCAATTAGCCTATGGTAAAATTGATTTTGTTATATTTCACTTAAACGTACAGTACCGGTTAAGTGAAGACTTACTATACGTGGAATGTGCGGAAAATGATAGATATGATAATTGTTTTAGCAGCAATATCTGCAATGGATTGGAGTGGTATAGCTAGAGGTGGGGAGAGTGTTAGAGAGGTGTTTTGTAATTCAGATATAAAATAATGAGAGTTTAATGTGGAGTGTTGGAAGAATCTGCTGGGCTGGAAAAAAAATGAGCTCAGTGTTTGAGATGTTACATTTCAGGTGTCAGGGGTTATAGCCTGAGATGAATAGCCTGTAACTGGATATGGGATCTCAATTTTAAGGTCAAGCCTCAGTCATTGATTTTTGAGGCAGATGTGCAAGGTGATAGTTCAGTACTGCATGTGGTGTATGCTTCATGGTGGTGAATATTGAGGGAGAAATGCAGAAGCCCAGCTCTGAACCTGAGGAGCTATTGCCAGCCAAGGGGGTGGAGGCATTCAAAAAGAACAGTCAGCAAATGAAACGCAGAGGTAGTAGAAGAACACAGGGAACATCTGGGGAAACCATGCGAGGAGAGAATTTCAACAGTGCTAAATGAAGCATAGAGGTCAAGGGGATTGAAAACTTGAGAAAGGCCTCTCAGATTTGTTAAGGGAAAGGTCTTTGGAGACTTAGAAAAATGTTTCCAGTGAAGTTTCAGTGCAAAAGTGCATCAGGGATTTTTTAGGTATTCTGCATGACAAGGGGATTAATGTTTAATAAACAAATCCCTTCTGTAATTGCTTTAGCACATATGAGTGAGTAGCTGGGTCTTTAGTATTTCAAGGGAAATTGTGAGGTCACCTCAGGAAGGAATTGAGTTTAGGTTTCTCATATAATGCAAATCATTCAGACAATTTGGTGTATTAGGTGAGGAGAGACACTTGCAATGCTAACTGTTGGACTATCTTGGATTTACAAGGTCATATTGGCTCTGGAGAAAATCTTTGGGAAAATGTAAAATCCAAGCAATGTTGGAAAGCCTCTTTATGGGTACTATTATTTGTCACAAATGTTGAGATGTGGAAAGTAATATGAATCATTTAAATTTATGAAAACATTAATTTACATGGAGGAGGAGACACCAAAGAAATTTTGATTAAGATTGAACCAAAGTTCTAAATTTAATGACCTATTATTAATGTGAGGCCAAAAGAATGTAACATCAATTTACTTGAATCAATGGAGGTGATTTTCAGGTTAGGTATGGTAAAGAACTCAAAATTTAAAAGTCAGAAGGAGAAACCTGGATGGCTCAGTGGGTTAAATGCTTGCTTTGCAGCCCCGGGGACTGAGGATTGAATCCTGGCCCTGGCCCATGTGGACCCATATGCTGAGCCGGGGTGTGCTTCCCGTGAAGAAGGCCCCCCAGTTCAGTTTTTGCCTCTCTCCCCCACCCCTATTAGGCCCCTGACTTGAGGGGGCGTGCCTCCAATGGAGGAGGATCCCAGCCAAGTTTCCAACCTGCACGGCCCCCAGCCCACCTGTGTGGAATGAAACCATGTCAAAAACTGATGACGTACAACTGTGGAAACTGCTCTGGGCCCTCCCCCTTCTCTCTGTCTCTTTCTTTCTCTGTTTCTCTCTCTCTCTGTCAAAAATGATAAAATAAAATTAAAAAAAAGTCAGCAGATATTTTTTCATGACTCAAAGGGAGAAATATATAAACATAAAACAAGCTTTTCAATGTATTTCCTATTCAATTAGTTAATGGTAGTTTCATTAATTATAAAACTTGAAAGTATAGCTATTGCATGATCTAACTTAGATGTAAATGGATGAAAATATAGTACTTTTCTGGTGAGTTAAATATGAGATTTTGGATTTATAATTGCATCACAACAAAATAGTTGCAAAAAGATGAAGGTAAAAATGGAATTAAAGTTTATTTTATTGCCTTTAGCTCACTAAAATTTTTTTTTTTAAATATTCAGGTGGTAGTTATCTAGAACTCATTATGAGCTAAATACAGTTTTGCTATAATTGAGGATATGACTTGCATATATCTACAGATTTTCATGTCTCTACAGAAAAACTTCAACTGCTTGGGCTGTTTTTCTGATATATAATAGAGAGTTTTCCAGTGCTCTATAAAATGTAACTTAGATAGGTGAACTTGCAGGTATGCTTAAACTTAGATTCCTTGAGTATCTGAAATTTGCCTGGTTACCCATTCAAGTTGATATTTGACTGTGGTAGCGGGTGGGTTTGTTTTTTTTTTATTTCTCAGAAGCTGCTATACAGTATGAGGTATATATTGAATTAAGCCAATAATTTTCAAAAGGTCTAAAAACTTCAAATTTACTGATTTGAACATTTCATTATTACTGAAAAGATCCAAGGTGACATACAGTTATATAAATTAAAAAGTACAAAATAAATTATAAGTTGGAAAATAAAAGAGGAAAAAGAGACAAATGAAATTAAGAAAGAACAAACGTAAAACATGGAATAGTCATGGTCATATGGTTTACATGGACTTCATTTTTGTTCTTAAGTTTTCTACTAGCCAGGGAAGCATATGAAACTTGATTGCTCAATTTATAGAGTCCATGAATTAAAAACAAATCACTTGCTTAGAAGAAACACACACAACCCAGAAAGAAATAAAAGGGACTTTGTATAATACAATGAATGGTGCCCTTAACAACATCTTGAGCAGAGACCAGTCAAGTTTCCCAGGCTCCCCGGAGCTGGCTTCGTGAGTCCGTAGACTGCTGGTGTCACGTGAAACCATTCTTCTGCAACGTTAATTCAATGGTGGGTCTTCAGGGTCCATTAGATAATTCTCTTAGTGCTTATATTTGGGATAACAATTTTTCTTTCCACCTCATGTGTCTAGAATTTTCAGGGCATCCATTATGATCTAGGATATACTCATGTCACTCTATTTTTTTTTTTATATATATATATATATATATTTGTTTTTGACAGAGAGAGAGAGAGAAATACAGAGACAGAGACAGAGAGACGGGGGAGGGCCCAGAACAGTCTCCATAGTTGCACATCATTGGTTTTTCCACATAGTTTCATTCCACAGGTGGGCTGGGGCTGCACAGGGCAGGAACTAGGCCGGGGTCTCGCCCTGGTGAGAACTGAACTGGGGGCACTCCCCAGTTCAGCATATGGGGCTGCTCGGGCCTGGGCCAGGATTCAAGCCTTGGTCCCCAAGGCTGCAGAATGAGCACTTAATCCACTGAGCCATCCCGGCTTTCCCTCCCATGTCGCTCTGAAAGTCAGAGCACTTGTACTGAGAACATTCACTGTGTTAGCTCTCTTCCTACTGGGAGAAACAGGAAGGGTGAGCTTCTTGACATCAGTGAAGAGTGAAGTAATTGTTACTCAGTTGGTTTTGTAGTACAAGAAAGAAAGTCCAAAGAAAAAGTTAGGGTCTTCAGCTTCTTGATAGATAGTAATATAAAAGAGAACCAGTCCTGACAGAAATTCCCAGAAATAATTTTTCTGTTCCCTCCCAACCCAGGAGTATATTAGTAACTACTGCAAATTCTTTCTGGAACGAGGTGGAACAGTCATAAAAATAAACTAAATAAAATAGCAGTAAGACTTCTATGAGTTTAAGGGAGAAACAAATTCTCTAGTTAGGAAAGGTTTCCTCAGTGTAACTGTCTTGTGCAGCCTTGGAACAGATTCCCTGATAGGTATGAGCTGCGTCTCCACTTTCAGTGGCCTGTTCTTTGTATTTCCCTTGGCATGTGATTCGGGCTGCTGGAGACCTTGGTAAACTCATCACATTAGATCATGGGTTGATGTAAGTTCATGTTTGAATGTTTTTAAAATTGGTTGGGACCTAGCTAGGGGAAGAATGTATGTCTACAGCTGCCCTGAAAGAGATTAAACACGTTTGAAATGTTTTTGATGGCAGCGGAGTGGCTGGTAATAGTTCTTTTGCAGTGAGCTAGCAAGTGTTAGGAGAGCATTCCTGAACACATGATGAATCAGAGACTGAACAGCTATACTTTAGGTGAGAAAGCTGGTAACTGCTTGTGAAGGGGTTTTGCCATTAATTATAGAAGATACACATGCCACCAATTTAAGGACTAAATACAAGGGATTACTCCTAAGCAAACTGATTTTTATCCCATTGAATATTTTCTTTTAATTTAAACTTTAGGATTTAAACTTAAACTTGCTGCTTTAAAAACAGTTGATAGCCTTCAGCCAGTAATATGTAAAGAATGAGCGATTTCCATAATTGTGACAAATATTATCTTTAGAGTTCTATTTAATTAAAAAAATGACAAGTCAGTAGTCAAAAAGAGAGTGTAGTTTTTTCTCTGCCCAAAATTTTGTCTTTTTTTTTTATACAACAGATTCTTTATACTCCCCCGCTTAATTTTCCTAGACTATTTATTTACCTTTCCATAATTTTCAGCATTTAGGTACTCTGAAGTTATAAAGCATGCATATACAGCCCTTAAGCTTTTAGGTATGTATGGCTGGGGGAAAAAGCAATTTCAGTAATAGAAATGGGGAAAAGAGCTCATTTTTGTAGTGAGTGATAATTGGAGACAAAGGACTGAAGTTTAGGAACATCATCACTGTAGATGTTGATTTAGGAGTCATCTATTGTACTTCAAAAATATTTTTCTTATTGCAAAAGTATATTCATATAAGGTCTGACAATTAAGTTTGTGAACTCATCCTGGAAAGAGTGCTGTAGACATACTTCATTGTTGAATATAACTACGGTCACCTTTGAAGTACTCCCCTTGGGAAACTATGCACTGACACCAGCAGCTAGTCTGCCCTTCAAAGCAATTTTGAAATTTTTTTTTCTGAAATGGCCATCAGAGGTGTCGTCATATTACCCTTGATGTCCTGAATGTCATCGAAATGTCTTCCTTTCGATAGTTCTTTTATCTTCAAGTAAAGAACAAAGTGATTGGGGGCCAAATCAGATGAGTAGGTAGGGTGTTCCAAAAGAGTTATTTGTTGACTGGCTAAAAACTCTCTCACAGACAGTACCGTGAGAGCTGGTGCATTGCTGTGATGCAAGAGCCATGAGTTGTTGGTAAAAAGTTCAGGTTATTTTCATCTAACTTTTTCATGCAGCCTTTTCAGCACGTCCAAATAGTCAACTTGGTTGACTGTTGGTCCAGTTGGTACAAATTCATAATGAACAATCCCTCTGATATCAAAAAAGTTGAGTAACATGGTTTTGATTCTTGATTTAGACCAATGGAACTTCTTTGGTCATGGAAAATTCACTGACTTCCATTGTACGCTTGGACGCTTTGTTTCAGGGTCCTGTTGGTACACCCATATTTCATCACCATTGATAACATGGCCCAAAACATCATCTTGGCCTCTCCAAAAGGTCTTGGCCAATTCAAGCCCCGATATTCTTGCAAAGGCACACAAAAACATGCAACAACAATGATGAATTCCACTAAGCAAGACACCACCACGTGGACACACGAACACAGCTGTGAGACACTGATGATGCTAAGGTTAGGAAACCTTACCAAGTTGTTTGTACAGTACTGCCGATGTAAACATATGGTGGCAAGTTTGTGAACTTAATGGTCAGACCTTGTATGTATATGTATTAAAGAATATATTATTAATATTGATGAACAAAAGTAAGAAAATAATTACCTAGGATCTAAATCCATTAATGGATATATTCTCTTAAGTTTGTATATTAAACACATATTTTTTGACAAAAAGTAGTTTAGTAATATAAATATTATCTTCCTAACCTGCTATTACCAGTATCTGATGAACATCTTTCTAGGTCATTAAAGATTTATTTATTTATTTATTTATTGTTTTTGACAGAGAGAGAGAGAGATAGAGAGAGAGATAGAGATACAGAGACAGAGAGAAGGGGGAGGGCCCAGAATAGTCTCCACAGTTGCACATCATCGGTTTTTCCACATAGTTTCATTCCACAGGTGGGCAGGGCTGCACAGGGCAGGAACTGGGCCAGGGTCTCACCCCGGTGAGAACCGAACTGGGGGCACTCCTCAGTTCAGCACATGGGTCCACTCAGGCCGGGGCCAGGATTCGATCCTCGGTCCCCGGGGCTGCAAAGTGAGTGCTTAACCCACTGAGCCATCCCGGCTTCCCTCTAGGTCATCAAATAGGTTTATAACCCAGTATCATTTTTAATGGCTATTGTACAGGTATATCATGGTTTATTTAACTATTTCATTGTTTTAGGGTGTTTGGTTCTTCTTCATTTTGGTTACCATAAGTAGTACTCCAAGAAACAGCTCTGCTGTTAAATTCTTAAGTCCATCCATGGTTATTTCCTCAGAATAAATTCTAAAAAGTGGAATTTCTATGTCAAAGCATAAGCAGAACTAAAAGATTTTGCCATAAAGCATCATAATTAGCCTCCACAAAGTCTGTATTTACCATATGATCAGTGGTACATAAGAAGGTATACTGAGGTGACATCTTCTTTGGCAGTAATAGCTAAAGTTTTGCCATCGTAATGTAACTTGGAATGATTGACAGTTTGGCTTAGCACCTGCGAGCTCCTTGGTAGGGCTTGGAGCTTTCTTTTCTTTTTTTTAAGGTTTATTTTATTGTTTTCGAGAAAGAATGAGAGACAGAGAGAGAGAGAGAGAGAGAGAGAGAGAGAGAGAGAGAGAGAGAGAGAGAGAGAGAGAGAAAAGGGGGAGGGCCCAGAGCAGTCTCCATAGTTGAACATCATTGGTTTCCAATATAGTTTCATTCCACAGGTGGGTGCAGGGCTGCACAGGGCAGAAATGGGGCCTGAGACCCTCCCACATGGGAAGCATGCACCAGTTCAGTGTATGGGTCTGCACCAGCTGGGGCTGGGGCTGGGGCTGGGGCTGGGCTGGGCCAAGCCCAGGGCCAAGACTTGATCTGCAGACTCAGAGCTGCAAGTCAAGCATTCAACCCACTGAGCCATCCCGACATCCCCTTGGAGCTTTCTTTGGCTCCTACATGACTGTGTCTGGCAAAACTTTAGTCTGACTCCTTTCTGAGCCAGACTCCTCCCTCCTTACAATGTAAAACTATCTTCTTGGATCAGTCATGGACTATGGCAAAGGGAAAAGCTCTTCTTTTCCTTTCCACATATGCCGTTTTTTGACTTGGAACTATCCATAGATACTCTTGCCCTGCTTAGAGTTTGCATCATTTTCCATCAGAGTCTAGCACATTGAAACTGGGGACTGTTGCTCTATCTCTATACTTAGAGATAGAGAGGGACTGTCTCTTAATACTGTATGACAGGTTAGACCCTGGAGCTGCAAACCCTAAGCATTTATGCAGCAGCCCTGGACTGGTTTATTTTTGTTGTGGAATATCACAAATCCTTTTTAATATTCTTGTAAGAGATCTTCAGGGGCTTTACCTTGATTTTCCTAAGAGAGGAGGCAATCATAGAACCAAATCCCTTTTCATAATTCAACATTGATTGGAAAAGAAAATGTTCATAGTCATCTTTTGACTTTTCACTTAATCATGCCACTAATTTTAAATCAATGTGTGTTTATCCATGGCAGTAGGTGCCCACCCCTTCATTTCTAAAGCACTATATCATTCAGAGGTTGTTTCCAGGTTTTTTGTGGTCCTGCCTTAAACCAAATCTTTTATATTTGTGTTATTGTTTTTTTATTTTCCTGTCTTTATCTCATACAAATGAAAATTGAGTGTGGTTTTTATTCTCGTAGTTCAAACAATATAGAGTAAAAAGCAATACAATACAGAATAAATAATGGAGCAAAAAATCAAAGCCTCTCTTGATCTCTTTGCTCTTAAGGTTTCTTCAGGGTTATCTTTATACTTTCTCTTTGGATTTATATACATTTAAGTGTATATGCAGAGAGATATTAACTTGTGTTTTGCAAAAGGTAGAATTACAAATATACCTGTCTTGTGTAATAATTAATGAACTATGAGCCTAAAAATCCAATTTGCACCTTTTAGTAGGATGCAGCATATCTGTAATAAGAAATATCTGAATAAATGGCAAAGCTCTAGGCTCCTCAAATTTATTATTATTTAAAGTTGAATGTATTTTCTCTTTCAGGATCATTAGTTACTTTTAGACATAGTAGACTAAATCATAATGTTTTAAACATCAAAAGAGGATTTGGGGAGACTGAGATATGATTTGATAATTTCTATGAAGTTATATGTACTGTCTCCGTAATATTTTCCCAATTTAAAAAAGTGGCTTACTTATGTGTTTGGCATAACTTGGAGTTCATAATCTCAAATAATTCTCCACTGATTACACATACTTGAAATCTGTTTTCTCAGGTTAAAAGGGAGAATGTCATTTCACTGACATATCAGTTTTACTTATTGGCTGTATGATAGGAAATAAAAGGCAGAAATAAGAAATGATTCTCCATCGGATAATATCTTGTTCTCTCATGTTATCTGGATTTTAAAGTATTATTGGAAAAAATATGCCCCAATCTTTTATTAAGGATAAAAGGCAAGCTCTTACAAGTATAGGTTGTTTGCAGGACTGAGAAATGTTGGAAATACATCTTGGCTCAACTAGCTGGCCACTCTTGAGAGCCAGTAAGACTAAGTGGCTCAGCTTAGTTGCACTCAGTGGTGAGAAATGGTCTGAGGTTTCCCATGTTGGGAGGGGGCCCAAGACAAAGAAGTCCTTGTAAGACTCAGCTAGAGAATTGGCTGTGGGACCAAGTGCTTGACAAATCTGCATTAACTGTGCCCTGCCCAGTGGCATGCTGCTACAGCCCCTGTGCTTTGAGCCATCAGCATTAGGGAATGAGTGTTCAACCCCAGGTAGATGCTGTGAGTCTCTTCAGCTTACTGACCTCATTATTATCCTTCAGCATTGGAGCCGCCCTCGTAGCACCATATGCTTTTTCTGCAAAACCAGATTACACATTCATTGTTACAAACTGCTTACTGTTTGTTTTCTCACGTGTGGTTGTAACTGTAAAATACATCCATCTTTCTGGTTAACGGTGTGTATGTATATATACATATGTGTGTGTGTATGTGTGTATATATATATATATATATATGTATTTATCAGCATATTTATTTACATGTATAAATGTAAAAGTATATGTTTATATATATATACACTATATATCTACACATATATATGAATAAAAATTTAAAACTCACACCAATGCATTAGTTTTTTTTGTCACAGTATAAAGAGCATAGTATTTGAAATCAGAAGACTTAGGTTCAAGGTCTGCTTCTGCCACTTAATAGCATTATAACCCTCTGAGGCTCTGTTTCTATTTCCCTTTCTCATCTCAGTTGGGACTTAGTGAACCTCAAGTGAGGTAACATATATAAAAGCATTTTGTGAACTGTAAACTGCTTCACAGATGTTAATTATTGTTGTTATTTTAAATTTACCCTCTCTGGTAAAATCAAATGTTAGTAATGAATGCCTCGGGAGTCATCTCAATACCAGAGAACACATGTAAAATAAAATTGACATATGCTTCTTTGTGATTAAAAGGCATATTTATAAAAGGCTACTAGTAAAGAGTAAAAATCACAGGTATGCTAATTTCATACTGGGTTCTGTAAGCAGCCTTGGGTAGAGAAAGGAGGAAGCAGAGAACAGATATCAGTAGGGCTTAGTTTGCACACAGCCTGGTGAAAGATTGGACTTTGAAGGATTGAGTTCAACTGTTAAGGTTGATAATGATTTTTCATACTAAAAGAGTAGGATTTATCATTTTTTCAAACCATAATTTTGTGAATCACCAAGAACACATATATGGTCAAACATGCATTACACTTTTCAGAGAAATTATTTCTTTGGGTAGTGAGAGTCCTTTGATTATATAGTAAACAACATTGGAAAGAAGGTTTAGTATTTCCTAAGGTGATTACTTCATGGAAAATGTGTTTCCTCAATTGAATGCTGGGTCTGTCTTCAGGTTATAAAATGTCAACAGGATCAGCTGGAAACAATGAAATTGATATCAATGTCACCCCAATAAATTTAATAAAAAATAAATTAAAAAATAAATAAATAAAAAAGAAAATGTCAACAGGTATGGGCAGGTTCTGTTATCCAGTTTGTAAAATGGCATCTGATTATCAGTTGTGACATGGTTTTCATCCACCCAGCCTTATAGATGAGTGGCCAATTTCATTTAATTCTTTGGCTTCACCTTTGATTTATTTGCTTGTTCTTTCCATTGGAAACTCTTAACTTTTCTGATGAAAATGTTCTATGTGGTTGATCTTTTGTGAAAGCTTAGCAAATTTTATTTATTACTCCAGCTTATTCTGATAACATCTTCTTTGAAACAAGACGTCTCTAGATGTTCATAGAGTGAACATTATTTATATCTCCCCCCCCCCACACACAAAAATGGTATTTTTTTGGGTTTGCGTGAACTATTGAATTAGCTGAGTGGAGATTCATTTTTGCTATCTATCCGTAAGGCTGAAAAGTGGGGGAAGGATATGTGACTTCAGCCAGCTGGCCACTGAGCAGCTTCCCCGTTGTCTAGGCCAGGGGTGGCCAACTTTTCTGTATATAAGATCTACTTTTTATCTTAAAAGTGTGTCGCGATCGACTTGTTGTCATAGGCATAGTCTAAGGGGGAAGAAGGGGTGTGAAATGCATACTATGTTTATACACTGTGTTTCAGTATAAGGTGCATTCCAGCGAGGTATGGGTAGACAAGTAAAATATATGTTCAAAACTATTTTTTATTTTTTAAATCACTTATTAAGTTTTTGAGATATAGGCTCATGAAGAAAATAAATTTTCAGACCCAACTTTTGATAGCAGCATTCCGTACATGCGGTATCTAAAAAATTCGATTTTCCGACACTTTTTCAGGATAGATTTTTACTAACTTAAAATGCAATTTAATTTTTTTATCAACTGCAATGTATAAGTTGTTGTACTATTTGTTCGTAAATATGAAAAAGTTGTTATAAAAATGCACAGTATGGCTGATAATTTGATGTCAATATTTTACTTTTGCGTTTTTTGGGGGCCAGGAAAATTTATCATGAAAGAATAATATGACTTACTTTTTGCTAATCTATCAATAGCTCGCTGAGTACACCTCGTACTGAAATATAGATATACGGCTTATCTACCTACGTAAACAACAACAACAATAATTATTTAAAGGGCCAAAAAACTCACGTCCAGGGGAATTAAAAGAACATGGATAGTTCTTAACAATATTTATTAATTCAAAGTAGCTACAGATAAAGACAGATTTAGAATTTACTTTGTTGCCTTAACATTAATGGGAAGACTGAGTTTGCATGTCTCTAACCAAGGAATCATAATTAGGTGTATATCCTGACAAAGATAATAA
>PVKE010020302.1:0-27600 GCA_004027555.1 Craseonycteris thonglongyai
GAGAGAGAGAGAGAGAGAGAGAGAGAGAGAGAGAGAGAGAGGAAGGAAGGAAGAAAGAAACCTAGCATAGATATTTAGGACTAGATTGGGGTGACGCCACTGAAAATTAAGCATACATAAAAACAAACAAACAGGGGAAGCCGGGATGGCTCAGTGGGTTAAGAGCTCACTTTGCAGCACTGGAGACCGAGGATCGAATCTCGGCCCCGGCCCATGGGGACCCATTTTCTGAACTGGGGAGTTCCCCCAGTTCAGTTCTCTCTCTGTCTCTGTATCACTCTCTCTCACTCTCTCTCTCTCTTTCTCTCTCTCTCTCTCTCTCTCTCTCTCTCTCTCTCTCTGTCAAAAACAATAAAACGACATTAAAAAAACAAACAACAAAAAAACACATATCACTTACTTTTGGGAATGGGCATGAGGCAAAGAACAGAATGTGGGAGGGTCTGGAGGAGAGCTCAAAGATGTTATTAGCATGAACTTACAGTAGAGTAAAATGTTGGAATCCAGAAGAAAGGGTAGATAGATCCTTTTTCTTACCTGATTATCATGTATGATCACTTGTGGTGAGTAGTCATTCCTGCTTTTGTTAGTTTAATTTCACCAGTTTTTAGATAACATGTCTTTCTAACCTATATTTGTATATATTCTTTCACATGTGCAAAGAAGAGAATATTTATATTGATAGACACATGCAAAATTAGTTGGAGAAGCAGAGAACATATGTACCTACAAGAAAAAATACCTTTAAAATTTCCGTCCCTTTTTTTGTTGTTGTGAGAATATTAAAATTTAAACTAAAGGACCTCTTGCGGGAGGTATTTGGCTAAATAATGCATATTTAATGCATGCCAGGTACCAGTACTATTTCACCTGTATTGCTTGGCATAATAAAGACATGCTTTTTGTTTCAATTTCTCTCATCTGACTACATCACACAATGCTATGCTGTGCCCACTCAAATGCCTATTTACATTGAGAAACACAGAGTGATGCATAGAACTATTGGTAGTCTCTGGGTCAGGACTTCTGACTAGAGACAGTGTGGTAAAATAATCACAATTGGTAAAAAGAAAATTTCAAAATAAATCAAATAGAACACACACACACTACTGTTCATATTTAGTCTTCCTATGTTATCTTACCAGTGCTAACTATTTTTTACTTATTATCTCATTTGTCCTCCAAATGTGTATATGAGTGAAGAAGTTGAGACACAGGAGGTTAAAGTATCAAAAGTTACTTACCTACATATTGACAGAATTTATTAAGAACAACAAACAAAAAACTAGATAACTTCAGCAAAAAAATTCACATCTTTAACCACTATGAGACATTGTCTATAGAAAATGGCATCTGGAATATAAAAGAGAAGTTTGTCAATTAATGGTTTTAACATGAAGAAATTACTTGATCCAGGTCACTCCATCTTAGCTTTAGAAAATATAAACTTTCATATGTATACATATCACAGCATCCAATGCATACACTGCAAAAGGTAAAGAATTACAGAAAAGGTTGTAATTTTACTATTATTTTTGAGATTATACCAGGGGATCATTTAAGAATAACTATGCTGCTATTAATTAGCCATAGTACAATGCAATTTGACAACAGAAAAGCTGTGACTGCCTTCTCATTTGTTTCAGTCCTAATTTAGAAAGTAATATTTGTCTTGCACAATCTTGGAATCCTGACTTAGTCTAGACAACAGAGGCTAGAGTCTGTAAGTGTATTTGAGTGTTTGTTTAATTATACCTATTATTTTTAAGTATATTTCTTTTGAGTAAGACAGAACATATCATGAAGGAAGCAATATAAATTTGGTGTGTGTGTGTGTGAACTCATCATCAAAAAGTATAGAAATATAAAGGCGTTTGTTGTTCTACTTGGCAGAATAAACTAAGACTTGAAAACAAATAGAAGTCTTCCTAAGCCGTTGTTTGTCTTGTGAGCTGAGCTATAAGCAGTGAGTAAGCCCTATGTGCTTGAAAAGCATACATAGCAGCTAGTGCTTTATGTCTTGTCTAATACATATAGATGCAGCAGCTTTTCATGAAGGGGGCAGCTCTTCTATTGGTATAAGAGAGAAAATACATTAAATAATTCTAAGCTAAGGCCAGGAAGGTCAGTGAGAGGAGAACATTGATTTTACTTTTAGGACTAGCTTGAATGTTTGCAACTGTGGCTGGAAGCTTAGGCTTCAACCCAAGCATGAAAAGATATATATAATAAGTAAATAAATAAAAGTGAGACAGCAAAAACTTGGGGGATATCAATAGACTAAATAAGGCTGTGTTTGTTTTTCACTTAGTTTTGTATATTAAAAGAATTGATTTGTCATCCAAACTGTAACATTTGTGAGAGCTAATTAAATGCAAACCCCCTTATTACCTAAATTTTCTCTCAACAAAGTCAGTAACAGTAACAACCTAATGAGCCAACAGAAATGGAATCGATAACCCACACGCAGAGATCATATTAGAGTAGCTTAGATGGTCAGAATTTCTTCTACTATTGAGGGACTTTTATCCCATACCTATATAATATATTGTTTTTAAAAGAATTCAGAAGAAAAACCATTGCCACAAATATTTCTCATATTTATGGTTTTAGCATAAATTTCCTTTATTATTAAAAAGGAGTTTTAAAATAAAAAGCTTAATTTCTCTGATTATCAATCTTCACAGCTTTTGTCAAAATGTACGTATTAGGTTGTTACATGCAGTTTGATAATAAATTTGATGTAAATATTTCTAATTTTTAAAAATAATGTGTTATGCATTTAGAAAATGTTTATTTTCCAATATGTATTATGAAATCAATGTTTTAAATTTGACACAATAGATTATTATACTGAGTTTTAATTAAGTATTTAAATTTTATTCAATGCTTAAGTATTAACATGCTAAAATATTCATTACTAAATATTTAGATATACTTATCAAAGTGCACTTATTATTTTTAAAGTATAAGATATGAAATATTTGTTCAACAAACTGGACACCCATATGAAATACTATACTTTATTATTACGGTATAGTAAATAATATAACATTAAAAAAAATTTCTAATCTCTATAGCCTGAAACATCATAAATATTAGTATTAAAATTTAGCAGACTAAATCTCAGGAGGTCGGTTGCATACCAGAAGAGTTTAGAGTTTAGAAAGAGAAATTTTAAAAATTGTGTATAAAACTAGACCAAGATAGAATATCCACTGTGTCATTGTCAGGACAAAACATAGAGGGCACTCTCCAAAAAACAACGTATTATTTCTAGGTAGTTAAATAAAACTTCTCAGAAGAGGTGCTATTTAAAGTAAGCCTTCAGAAATAAATAAATTAATCAAAACTGTGTGTTAGGGAGGCAATTTGACAGTAATATGAAAAATGTAGAGAAGCTAGAGGCAGAAGTATTTTATTTTCAACATTTTAAAATAAATACATTTAAATTTCTTAATAATGATAAAATTTATTTTAAATTACTTAATTAAATAAAGTTTTAGTGAACACCAATATGTACATCAGCTGTAATCTTTAACACTTTGCCAAAATTGCTACATGTATATAAAGCAACAATTCAGCATACATCTACTAAAAACAGTGATATTTTCTAAATAACACGATTAAGGCAAATAATAAAATCCCCTAAAACAGTTAAAATCTAGTCTATATTTTAATTTTCATGTTGTCTCAAAAATGCCCTTTTTATCTTTTTTCAATGTGTACATGTTTTATCCTTTAATCTAGAAAGAGATCACCATTTTAATTTTATCACGGCATTACTTTTTTTTTTTTTTTAAGATTTATTTTATTGATTGAGAGAAGGTGAGAGAAAAGAGGCAGAGAGAGAGAGAGAGAGAAGGGGGTAGGTCCAGAGCACTCTCCATAGGTGTATATTAGTTGTGACATGGATTCATTCTACACAGGTGGATGTGGGGCCATGCGGGGCAGGAACTGAAATGGGGCCTCCTGCATGGGAGGCATGCCCCCTAGAGCCGGAGGCTGAACCAGGAGCAAGAACAAAACTGGGGGCCTCCCACATGGGACGCAAGAACCTTTGCTGCCGAGCCATCATGGTGGTTACCAGTTACACCGCAGTTCAGCGTATGGGTTTGCATAGGCCAGGGCCAGGATTCAATTCCAGGACTTCATGGCTACAAGGCAAGTGATCAACTTACTGAGCTATTTCAGCATCCAATCATGTGATTACTTTTTTGAAGACACAAGTGCGATTGTCTTATAAGATTTTTTACTTAGTCTAGATTTGTCTGATTATGTCCTTGAGGTGTTAAACTGATTTCTCTACTTCTTGTATTTGCAAGAACATGGAAGTTAGGTTTGAAGAACTTATTAGATTCTGGTAGAACTATTTGGTGTGGACTCTTCAGAGGTCAAATGCCATTGTGAAGTCCATTATGTCAGGCAGACCCTCTATTAGCCATGCTATGCTATTGTTTAAGGTCGTTCTATGGTTTATTTTTATTTCTTTGTAATATTCTTTTGTTTTCCTCCATTTTTTTCTTGAAGGAGTTTTGTTGTTGTGAATGAGGCCTACCACAAGCATATAGCATATGTGTATATGTATATACAATATATGTACAGATATATATGTTTATCTAGGATATAAATCTAAACGGGGATTACCAAGTCATAATTTCCTCTCCTGGTTTCATTAAAAAAATGCTAACATTATTTTCCAAGGCAGTAGTACCAGTTTACACTTTTTTTGTTATATTCTCATCCCTCTATTTAATCTTTATCTATATTTTATGTTTTATCAGGTAGATTGTGTCAATTGCTTAGTTTTAAACAGATTCCCTTATGATTTTGTATTTTATTGAAATTATCGGCAAATAAGTAGATTAAAATAGGGCATGAGGAAATTTAGGGGTGATGACTATGTTAACTATCGTAATTGTTCTTAATTATCGTAACTGTATTGTAATTAAGGGTGTATATACCAAATTGTACAGTTGACATAGTTTATTGTATGTCAATTTTTTTCATAAAAAAGCCACTTTTTTGCAATATACTATTTATATATACTATAATAGTATAATTTCTTAGTTTTTGCTCTCTGCATTCATAATGAGATTGTTCATTATGCATTCTATTTTTTATTTCTATTATTTTCCCTTTGTTCAAAAACATAACCAAGACTAGAACTTGTCTTCCAGTAGTTTATTTGGGAAGGGTGCAAAAACATAATAGAGCAATGCGCATGAGACAGAAAAAGCTTAAACAAATAAACTGGTTACCACTGTGTGCAACAATGGCCCAATCTTGGTGAGAACCCTCTCAACAAGATTCAGTTATTAGAATTTTAATTTTATTTATTTTCATATTTATGTATGCATTTTCCTTTTCCTGATATCAACATTTTTAACTTATTAGTGTGAAAAGAACAGTTTTACCACAATTAGTATAATAAAATAGAATACACAGGCCACAAAATTATGAGGGGAGGGAAGAGAGAATCAGAAAACAATATTGAAGCTGCAGATTCACAATAAGCACTTCACAGAATTCTTACAGTATGTGAGGAAATGGTCCATTGCACATAAAGCCAAAATCAGAGGTTAGACTAAAGGGATATGGTTTCGAACACTAACAATATGATGATTTAAAAATGTTGGCATATCTCTTACTCTCCTTTCATAATGTGGTGGGTGAACCTTCAACCTTTGCCTTGCTTGCTCATATAACCACTTTAGAAGTCCTCAGCCATAATGTAAAAAGTTCAAATACTCACTAGTCACTATGCTGGGAGGAACCTCAAGTCACATGGAGAGGCGACATGCAGGTCTCATTCTTAGCTGACCCTGGTCTACGTATCAGCTTAGATGACAGAAATGTTAATTAAATATCAAGATACTTCCTGCCCTATGTTGTACAAGTCAACTGCAGCTATGAAGAGATAAGCCTTCTCAGATGTGCCCTTGTGCCTGCCCCACACAATAAAATAGTGTGGTTTTTTTTATGCCACTCACTTTGGGATAATTTTTATGCCAAAAACTGATATAAATAATAGATGCTATAGGCACTAACACTGCTTTCTTTTATAACTTCTGTTTGTATGTAGTAATAAGTTTATATAATGAGTTGGGAGAATATTTATCCTTTCATTTTCCAGACTTAAACTCTCTGTTCTTGAATCACCTTACTTATTCAAGAACGACACTTACATTTGGTCTAAATCTTGCATTTTTTTTTTCATATTCTTTCCAAACCTGTTGTCTTAATTATGTTTTCCTATATTTTAAAAGTTTCATCTTTCCAGTGCTTAACCTTTTGAAAAATCAAGAAAAAAAGAACAAAAGACTCATTATTGTAGTCACCATCACTTTGTTTTTTGAACTGTTTTATCTATGTCTTGAACATGTCTAATCATGAGAGACATTGTTTGAGACTTGGAGTTTTATTTTTACTTTTTTTTTTATCTTTGAGGCAGGCATGTAATATTGACTAAATTATGTGTATCGTCATTATGAAGTAATATCCTTGTTTAGTTTGAAATAGCAATCATTAGAAATCGCCTTCTTGTGAAATATGTTTGTTTTTTAACATTTAAAGTGGCAGAAAATCCTAGAATAAATATAAATATTGAAACTATCACATTTTAAGTATTAACCAGGCTTAGCGTTTGACTTCTTTTCAAGTGGGGGCAAAAGGGAAAGAATCTAGAGTGAGGAGAGTTCTCCTCCCCCCAGCCGCTGTCTGTCTGTCAGTGGTAGTTTCTGTTTCCAGGGAGGTGTGGCAAGATCATAAATCATTCCTCTTCCCGTCCAGGTGTCTTGCTATATTTGGAGAACCTGTCTGGTTTCTGATTTGGCTAAGGTCCCATGAAGGTATGGGACCCTTCAATAAAGGGTCCCATATAGTAAATGTGAGGTGGGGGGTAGTGGGGAATTAACCAGGATTTGGCCTATTCCTACAGGTCAGAAATGCTAATGAAAGGGAAATGTCTTTTTTTGTCAGGTATTTTCTTGTGTACTATTTCATCTAATTTACACACCACACTTCCTGCTATTTGTTATTATCATCACACTTAGAGATAAACATCCTGAGTTTTATAGAGTTTTATAGAAATTAACTTATTTATCCCAGTCATGTAGCTAATAAGTGGCACACCTGAAATTTGAGGCTAAAATCTTGTGCTTCTCAGGTCTTAAATATAAACACTCAACCCGCTTTCTACTATATATAAAGCAGTCAAAAAATGTTAACTAGAGGAAGCCGGGATGGCTCAGTGGGTTAAGCGCTCACTTTGCAGCGCCAGGGACCAGGGATCGAATCCCGGCCCCGGCCCGTGCGGAACCATATGCTGAACTGGGAGCTCCCCCAGTTCAGTTCTCTCTCTGTCTCTGTCTCTGTATCTCTCTCTCTGTCAAAAATAAAAATAAATAAATAAAAATATATAAAATGCTAAAAAAAAAATGTTAACTATAATTTGTAATGTTATTACTCAAATACTATTTCATTATGCATATTTTAGAGAAATCATGTCATCAATTGTAATTAAAGTTGTGCAACAAGAAGTACATCACTTATTAAAATGGTATTTCCATGTTAGTTTGCTCTTTTAGATATTCCTACCAATTTGGTTTTTCACAGGTAATATACATATGTATGTCTTTAATACTTTTTGCATTATATAATTTACTGCTCTGTGATACGTTTAGAAGTATCACAAGTTTATTTTAGTGAAATGACCAAAAATTTATATGACATGTCCTACATTTTCTTTTTTTTTAATGTATACATTTAAAGTCCAACTTCTGGGGAAGCCGGGATCGCTCAGTGGGTTAAGTGCTCACTTTGCAGCGCCGGGGACCGAATCTCGGCCCCGGCCCGCGTGGAACCATATGCTGAACTGGGGAGTTCCCCCAGTTCAGTTCTCCTTTCTGTCTCTGTATCTCTCTCTCTCTCTCTGTCAAAAAATTAATAAATAAAATAAATAAAGCCCAACTTCTAATTTTTTGTTTGTTTTATTCAGAATGTGTCAAATGTTTGTTTTTATCAAGACATTGCTTGTTCTTATTGATTGTACTTATTTTTTTTCTATTGAGAGAACATATTTCTTCTTTTTATGTATAATTGCACATAAACTCATTAGTTTTCTTAGAAAACTTTTTGAATCTTTCAATATTTCTTTCATTTAGAAATAAGGATTTTATTATATTTAAATTTGTGACTGTAAATTGTGCTTTCCTAGTTATAAGTAACTGTTTTGTTATGATAATAAAAAAAAAGAGCAAAAAACAAAAACAAAACCTTAAGGCAAGTCGGTATGAAAGGATAAATTACGTGCCATTGCTGACACTAAGAAAAAGACATCAAGTTTTGGTTAATCTATTATTTTTTGTTTAGAGATTAGTAATACTTCTCCAGACAAGAATAAGAAGTGTATAGGGAAATGACTGTGATATGTACATGAAATGTTGAATGAAAGCAAATAAAAATTATTTAAATAGGTAAAAAAAAAATTGAGAGTGCTTGAACAAGGAAAGGAAAGAGAAATATACCTTTAACCCAACTCTTTGAGACATTTGTGGAGAGGAATAAAATACTCTGAGAGGTGAAGTCCATCACTGGAGGAAGTGACCATCAACAAAGTGAACAGAGATCTGTACCAAAATGAGAAGAAATAGAACAAATATGTAATGCTAAAAACATTCCAAGAGGGCATTTAAAAAAAAAATTTATCATTCAAGAACTGTCTCTTTCACTCAGTGGTTAATTCTTAAAAAGTAAGAGGGTTGCAAGGAGGTTCCTCTTATATATTATATTTCAATTCTCTCATCTTTAAAAATTATACCTTAAGCTAAATTATATTTTTATATCTTATATATTGTATCAAATCTCTATTGTCTTGGTGATATTTAGACTAGACAATCCTGATTTTTATTCTCTCTGTCTTATTCTCTGAGTGAGTGTTTTTTGGTTTTACTTTTTAGTGGTTTTCTTCATGAGATGATCTTTCACTGTCACTTTAAAAAATCATTTTTTTAAGAGATTCAAGATGTTTTATATATTTCTAACCATTAATTCTATACATAGGCAATTCTCTTAAACTATTCTAAATATTAAAGAAGTTCTATTATCTATTATCTGTGTATCATCTATCCATCCATCCATTTATACCAAACTTTCTCATCAAGGTTTAATTTATGGTACTGTAACAGGATATGACATGGAAATATTTGTCTTAGTATTAAAGTACCTCCCCATAAGTTGTGATTACAGGACATGTTATGAATAAGAAAAACTAATTTTGCTTTCCTAACATATGGTTCATTACTTGTTTATACATGTAAATCCAAAATTATTAAAAATAATTGGTTTGCTTGAAGAATGTTGATGTCTTACTAGGTAGGAAGTGCTATAATATTTCTTCTTTTCTCCCTCTGTACCAAGTAAGAGATATTTTAAGGGAATGATTCATAGAGACAACTGATGCTTCCAGAAGGACCATGGGTTCCTAAATTGCAAATACTTGTAGGGCAGTCATATACTGCTACGATAGAAGGGCAAAACATGATTTTGGAATGCAAAACATAATTTTAGTGTGCAGCCTGCATTTTTGTGTTTAGAAAAGCAGAGATGCCAAATGGACAGCAAGGAGGAAAGTGAGCTCAAATTGGCTTAAAGAGGACTTCTCCCAAGAGTATAATGTGCTAGAGTAATGACCTGAACACAAAGAGGCCATGTGGAGGAAACTGCCAGGGAGTCTGAAGGAAAATAATAAGTAGGGAACATTAGATCACGAGGTAGAGCTATGCCTAGGGTATGCAGAGTTCCCGATAAATATTTTTATGGTACCCCTGTCTATGAATTCAACTTGGTTAAAATAGTATTACAAGATACATGATGTCATTGCATTGCTTGAATATTATTACCCTACTTTCTGCATGGCAATAAGACCTCAGTTTATATGCTATGGTGGTAGATAGGTTCTTATGTGACCTTCAGTGATATCCATGTGTTAGTATTCATGCTTCTAGATAATTCTCTTCCTTTGGGTGTGGACTGAATGTACGGACTACCTTCGAATAAATAGTATATGGCAGAAATAACACAATACCATTTTGAAATTATGTTATAAAGAGGCTATGGCTTTCAATGTGGGTATGCTCTGTCCTAGATTTCTATAGATTTCTATTCTTGAGGGAAGTTTCTTGACATGTTATAAGGCAGTTATGTGTAGAGGTCCACATGACAAGAGATCGAGGATCTCTAACAACCATGTAAGTAGCCCTGGAACTGATCTTCCACAGTTCGGTTTTCACATGAGCTCACAGCCCAATCTGATAGTTTGACTACGTTCTTGAGACTTTGAGCTAAGACAACCAATAAGCCATTCCCAAATCCTAAGCAATAAATATTAAGAAAATAAATGTTTATTGTTTTAAGCCATTAAATTTTCAGTTGTTACAGTGTAATAAATAATACATTCGCTTCCTAATTTATTCATTTTCTTGATTTCCCCACCTAAATAGCTACACTCATAATCATTTGACCTTATTTTATTTCTCTATATAAAACTTCACTACATGATCAATTTTTTTCTTGTTTTCCAATTTATTTACTATTTCTTTGATATAGAATGTAATCTTGATGAGGGCCAAAAATTGTACTGTTTGAAACTGTATCTTTAGTATTATGAAACATTGTGTGACACATGATAGCATTCTTAATAAGTATCCGATGAATAAATAGTATATAGAATTTTACACACTGAGCGGTTATCTTATTTTAACACAAGGGTTTTTTATGTTATTCAAAAATTAGTATCTTTAATGACTGTATACTATTTGCTATATATGAATTTATAATATATACAACATAATGAACACAAAGAAAAATTCTTCAGTGTACTAGTGTATAATATGTAAGCCCCTGTATAATTTGTTTTTACTGTTTTACTCTAGCTTTACTTCTATCTTAATATTATGTTCCAGAAAAAATAATTGTTTGAATTACTTTCATAGTCTGATTTATGCTTAAATGCTAGTCCTCTGCCTGGAATGATTTTCTTCTTCTGTCATTTTTGGGGCTATATATAATGAAATATTTAATAACTGTTGCTTTAAACTCAAATTAATTTGGCAGGAACAATGTGGCTTTACTAAATGTATCATAAACAATTATTTCTTATCAATAAACATTTAGGTTTTCTTTCTTCTATATATATAAAAAAAACTCTTCAAACTTCTAAGAGGTTTGGGAGAGACAGAATTGGCAAAGGTTATTCTTACAGTACAGTGTGACTTTTCTCTACAATGGCCCAGGCCAGTCATGCTTTCTTTGGACTAACTTCTCTAGTAGACATGTACATTGCAACCAGATTCATGTTTGCACCCTCGTGTCATCTACCATTCTTAGAATAAGAGGTATGTGTGACCTCTGTGTTTATATTTATATTTCTTTTTAGATTAATAAACAACGCCTAAAAATGTATCTAAAATTTTTTTAATATTTATTTTTATTGTTTTTGACAGAGAAAGAGAGATACAGACACAGAGACAGAGAGAAGGGGGAGGGCCCAGAACAGTCTCCATAGTTGCACACCATTGGTTTTTCCACATAGTTTTATTCCACAGGTGGGTGGGGCTGCACAGGGCAGGCACTGGGCCAGGGTCTCACCCCAGTGAGAACTGAACTGGGGACACTCCCCAGTTCAGCATATGGGTCCACATGGGCCAGGGCCAGGATTCAATCATCAGTCCCCAGGGCTGCAAAGTGAACACTTAACCCACTGAGCCATCTCAGCTTCCCCTAAATTTTTGACGGTGCAATATTTTTTAGTTTGAGTCAAAGAACTTTAAATATTTTTATGAAATAATAATCAGTCTGGATATCTGGGTATACAACTCAACTTAAAAAACAAAAACTTGTATTTAGAATAGAATAAGATCATACAGAAAAAAAAAAGCAGGGCGTAGACTAGGATCAATCATTTTGTGATCAGATTATAATGAAAAACTTCTGTTTCTCTTACTTGTTTCATACATATCAGAAAGATGAACAGCTTACATAATGATGTTCCATTACTGGAAACATTTCATTGTGACACCTAGGTAACTTCTATTCACTTTTAAAGGCATAACCCATGAGTCACCTACTTCTAAAAGCCTCTTCTGAATCAGATCCCATGTTACGTTAGTTGTCTTTCCTCTGTTCTGTATTCCTTGAACACTTCTTTACCATAGCTCACTGTGTTTTATTTCTTTATAACCCCACTAGTTTGAAAACCAAAGTTCTAAGTCAATAATTTATTTTGTAGAAATATTGGAGTCAATTGTCTGGCTTTCAAAAGTTGTGTATGGGGGAGCCAGAAAAGCTCAGTGGGGTAAGCACTCGCTTTGTAGCCCTGGGGACCAAGGATCGAATTCCAGCCCCAGCCCAAGCAGACCCATATGCCAAACTTGGGTGTGCTTCTCATATAGGAGGCCCCCAGTTCAGTTCTCGCCCCCAGCTCAGCCCCTGGCTTGAGGGGGCATGCCTTCCATGTGGGAGGCCCCAGCCCAGTTTCTGCCTGCACGATCCCCACCCACCTGTGTGGAAGAAAACCATGTGAAAAACTGATGACGTACAGCTATGGAGACTGCTCTGGGCCCTCCTCCTATCTGTCTCTCTCTCTGTCTCTGTCTCTCTCTGTCAAAAACAATAAAATAAATCTTTAAAAAAAAAACAAAAAAAAACTTCTGTATGTGCCCTAGTTCCTCTAAGGAGGACATTCTCATACATTACCTTGTAGTTTTACAGGCCACAGTGACAACTGATAAAACTGTCCTGTGCTGTCACAGAGTTGAGTTCTTCTGATAATTGACACCATGCATGTCTATAATCAGTAATACAGTTCGTGATATTTATTCATACACTTACACTTCAACACAGGTGGCCTTTAGTAGGCAAACATAATGTAAGGAATTTTCTATAAGATCAAGCATATTCAAACAAGTTTAAAATCAAAATTACATCGAAATATAAATGTTTTTGTAATATACGTAATAGTTGTTCTAATTTTTAAAAGACTAAAGAAAATATAATAGTTTGTATGTATGCATAAACAAAACAAAAATAATATTAAAATCAATCCTAACTTGATGATAAATAAATAAATAATATATATATATATGTGTGTGTGTGTGTGTGTGTGTGTGTGTGTGTGTACTTTCACCTACTTTACATAATTGCTAAGAAGGGATAGAGGAGTTTCCTTAAAGACACAAATTTCCTACATAACCATTAAATAGTGATTTCAACATCAACATTTTTTTCCAGTTAGTGACAACATGATAAAATATTTATATCTCAAAAGGATATATTATATATATATATATATATATATATATATATATATATATATATATATATAATCAGAATTTAACTGACAACTTTATATAATAATGTTAACAACAACAATAATAAAACTATTATTCGTGTGCTAGTTTGCTTTTTAAGTTGAAACTTTCTGTCATGCACAAAAATTATGTTCATCCTTTCTTCTTTTTTCTTTCTTCTCTCACACTATCTCCCCACTCCAACATTTTTGGTTTTGAGGCGCTGAAATATCTGAACTGATATTTTCCTTTTAGCTTTTTCTTGTGTGAAATATTTTTTTAAAGATTTATTTTTTTATTGTTTGAGAGAAGATGTGTGAGAAAGAGAGAAAGAGAGAAGGGAGAAGGGCATAGAGCAGTCTCCATAGCTATACACCATGAGTTGTGACTTGGTTTCATTCCATACGAGTGGATGTGGGCTGAGAGAGGAACCGAGCCAGGGGCCTCTTGTGTAGGAAGCAAGAACATTCACTGCCGTGCATCCTGATGGTTACCAGTTGCACCACAGTTCAGCGTATTGGATTTACACAGGCAACCATTGAGCTATTCAGGCATCCCCTCTTGTGTGAAATATTTTTAAAGCTTTTATCAACGGTAACATTTAATGAACATTTTGTATATAGTTTTAAATCTAATAAATCATTAAACAAAAGTTGTGAGAATAAGTATGCTTCTATTATCTTACATATGTGTCTTGCTTTCCCATTTAAAAAGTGAACTCATTGCACAGTCTCATTAGCTTGATTAGCTTTCCCATTTTGCTTATACACTCTCTGTGCTAGAAACATAGATCTCATTATTTATTGCCCTCATCAGGAATATAAGTTCCTCTGCTGCATAAGTGGATGCCTAGTAACTATGTTCAGTAATTTAGAGGACAAATAGGCTATAAACACAGAACAACTGTGTTTCATTCCCAAAGTACCTGTTAGAGAAAAATAATCATTAACTGTTGCTTGTGGGGGGGAAAAAGGCATTTCATTTCATAGTCATCCTTGAACACGTTCAATAATTAAAATGGTGAAATGTTACATGAGAAAAATAATCTATTTACATTCAAAATAAAGAATCATAAATCAAAAAATTCTGTTTTGCATATAGAACTTTTAAAAATGACATTTTAGTTTTCCAAAAGAGTCATTTCTAAAATATTAACAAGTCAAGTGATGAAAAAAAAGTTAAGACTAATTTAGTGTAATAATGTTACACTAAACTATAATAAGGCACTAACAAAACAAAAATAATATTAAAATCAATCCTGAATTGTTGGTGAAAAATATATATGTGTATTTTCACCTACTTTATATAATTGCTAAGAAGGGATAGAGGAGTTTCCTCAAAGATACAAATTTCCTACATAACCATTAAATAGTGGTTATATTATATTATGTTATAACAACTATATTTGTCAATATATTTTAAATGTCTACTATATACAAATCATAGTGTTAAACGCTTTAGGATTTCAAAGGAATACAAGTCCTCAAAGAGCTTAATTACTTTTTAGAAACAATAAATGATAACAAAGAGAAGTAAAAAAATTCTGAGACATAAATACTTGAAAAATTCATGGTAAATACCACACACATTCAAAGGTTATTGATTAGAAATTGTGTAAGATCACATAGAACACAAATTTGGAAATCCTGGGCATATACAAGTACAAGGAGAGGTGAAGTCACGTAATGGAAGAGTTTTAGGAGGCACAGGCTTTAAAGACTGAGTAGATAACGGGATGCCAGATGAGAAAACTAAGAAGGAGCAGTAAGAGCTAAAAGAGGCAGTTTGTCAACAATTTTAACTACTCTGGAAACTCACGTAAGATAGAAGCAGGGAAGTGTCTTTTCTACAAAATGATGTTGTTGTCTTTGGTGATTTTAAATTCATTTGTTGTAGCTTCAAGTTATAAAATGTGTATTTGGGTCTTCTTTTATAGTTTTCATTCCTTTAGTGAAATTTGTGAATATTTGTTCAAATTACCCTATCAATTAATAGATATTTTTGAGAAGTTGAAGGTGTGAAAATATCTTGTTTCTCTTTAACGTTAGGCTTGCTAATGTAGCAATCATCAATGTATCTTACCCGTAGTACTTATGATTGTGGAGTACTATTAGTGACTGTCTATGACCACATGTCCTCTATGATTTTTATTTGGAATTCTTGTATAATAAAGATGTATCATTTTTCTACAATTTCTTTATTTTTTAAATCATATATCTATATTATTTTAAATTTATGTATATATGGGCCTTTGTTCTATGCTTTGAGTCAAAATAAGTATTATTTATTTTGTTGCTCTAATAGTTCCAGTTTAGGCCCTTGGGAGCTCATTTGAGATTGGCTCCTGTGTTCTTTTGACATGCTACCAATTATTTTTATTTATGCATCTTTTTAAATACTTCTTTCCTTACAATATGTTCCATGCACATTTTGTATTTTCCTCTTCCTAGCACTAGATCAGTAATTTTGTCAAGAAATCCTGATTCTCTTTGTTGGAGAAAAACATTTAGAAACCAAGATCTGAGAACTAGAGGTGTCCTGAAGACTAGGTTGTCCAAGGAGGACCTAGCAACAATATTTGTATACATAAATATACAAATATTCATATTTATTTATATATTTGTTGAACTGTTATATCTACATTAAAATTAAAATGTATTAATTCGGCTAATATTTCATTGAGGATTTTTAAAATCTATATTCATGAAAGTTATTTAGTATAGTTTTTTTCATAGTTCTCTTCTGGTGCTTTTTATATGCTCTTGATATTAGAAAAAAGGTTTATGTCAATGATACATCTAATAGAGGGTTAATATCCAAAATTTATGAAGAACTCACACAAGTCAATACCAAAAATAACAAACAGTACAATTATAAAATGGGTAAAATACCTGAATATACATTTCTCCAAAGAGGACATACAAATGACCAACAGACATGTTTAAAGGTACTCAGTATCAAAGAGAAATGCAAGTAAAAACCACAATGAGATATTACCTCACACCTGTCAGAATGACCATCATGGATAAATCACACACACACATACACACACACAAGTGCTGAGGAGGATTTGGGGAAAAGAAAAGCCTTGTGTTCTCTTGTTGGGATTGCAAATTGATGCAGCCACTACAAAAAAAAAATAGTTTGAAAAACAAACAAATAACAACAAGAAAACAACAATTTGAAGGTTCCTCAGAAAATTAAAACCAAAATACCTTATGACCCAGCAATTCCACCTCTAGGTATTTATCTGAAGAAATCCTAAACACTAATTTGAAAAGATGTATGCACCCGTGTTCACTGAAGCACTATTTACAATAGCCAAGATATAGGAGCAGCCTAAGTGCTCATCAATAAACAATTGAATAAAGAAGAATTTATATATATATATATATATATATATATATATATATATATATATATATATATATATATATAAATTTCAGAAATTATCCAGCTATGTAACCATTCTCATTATATCGACAGCCCTCATATAATTACTTGACCATAAAAAAGAATGCAATCTTGCCATTTGCAACAACATGGATAGGCTAGAGGGTATTATGTTAAGTGAAATAAGTCAGACAGAGAAAGACAAATACCATATGAGCTTACTTATATGTAAAATGTAAAGAACAAAATCAACCAATGAAACAGAAACAGACTCTTGGATACAAAACAAATTGATGGTTGTTGTGGGGAAGGGTATGGCACTGAAGAGCTAGGTGAAGAGATTTAGAAATACAAATTGGTAGTTACAAAATAGTCATGGGAATGTAAAGTATAATATAGAAAATGTAGTTAATAATGTTGCAACAATTATATAGTGTCGGGTGGTACTAAACCAACTTGGGGAAATCACTGCATAAATTATATAAAATTCTAACCACTATGCTGTACACCCAAAACCAATAGAAAATAATAGTGAATGTTAACTATAACTAAAATAACTTAAAAAAAAACCAAATCAAATTATTTTACATTAGAACATATTTCTTCATTTTGAAAAAAAAATAACAAAACTATTTTTTGTAAAAATTAATTTTAACAGAGGCATATAACTGAACAATAAAGATTTATAAGGTTTACAACTGAACAATGAAGGTTTATATTTTTCTTTCAATTATGTTAGTAATCATGATGATGTAATTTAAATCGGAATATTCATTACAAGTAAAAATTCAGTTATATTATTATTACTTTTACTTTTGCATATTCCTCCACTTAATTGTGAACTGCAGGTTGAGTATTATTTAGACTGAACAGTTCATTGTGCTTGCTGCATGTTTAGAACAACCTTATCACAAAAAATAAGGGAAAACAATTCATTGTAGGTTTGACCTTGGAGTGAGTTAGAGAATTAAATATAGTATAACTTCTGTGAAGCACTCCGAGATCTTTGAAGTAGGAGTTGTAATATAATATCACAGAAATCCAAGAGATTATGAAAGAGATATGTATTAAGACAGTTTATCCTTCAACAGATTAATCTTTGACACAGCCCCTGACAACTGTTAGAATGCTTGCATCACTGTCAATTATATTCCTGAAGAGATAGATGTAAATACTATACAACTGCTTCTCATATGTGACTTTTTAGTTTTATGACTCTGATCCTAATAGAGAAAAAGAAAAAAAATAGGTGCAAATAAATCAATAATTAATAACTATGCTCCTTTAGTCTCTTAAAATGTTTGGCCATTTTAACCATTCCACAAAGTAGAAAAAAATGAAAGCAATCATTTTTAAATGAAAAACTGTATGCTTAAGTTTATAGAGTATTTTCTGAACTATATTTTATACATGAATGATTCTATTAACAATATATATTTTTATCCCCAAAAAGAGTCTTGATATAAAACTCAACGTAAGTGTACCAGAGAAGTTGTTTTCAGCTTTCCAAGTGTGTTGTAAAGTTTCATATTTTATATCAGGGTTAGTATTAAAAAATATCTTATAGTTCACGGCCTTTATTTTATTATATGTGCAGTTCTAATTATCTTAGGGTTTATAGCATATAATAAAAAGCACTAAATTTCAAAATGAAGGAGCATATTTTAATATATATAGTCTAAAATTAACTTAAGCACCTATTTGACTATTTAAAGAGCATTTTTTACTCTTGTTGATGCAAAAATAGTGTCAGAGTTGTGATTGTGTGTGTGTGCATGCATGCATATGCATGCTACTGCTTTAGTATATTACTCAAAAACATAACTAGTATAAGAAAAACAATTTATACAGAAAGAATGAATTGTAAAAATTCAAATATTCATAAAGAATTTTATAAGTGCCAAATTAAATTCAAAATAGTATATAGATTATAATATAAATATACTGATAATTTTGAAATATGATAGTATTTAGAAGGCAAAATGCAACCCTCTCAATATATGTGGTTTATTACCATAAAATTATTTATAAACTAATAAATAGACTACTTTGTGCTTTATGTAAAAAAGTCATTTATTTTTTAAAGATTTATTTTATTGTTTTTGATAGAGACAAAGAGAGAGAAGTAGAGACAGAGAAAGTGAGAGACAGAGAGAAGGGGGAGGGCCCAAAGTAGTCTCTACAGTTGCACATCATCAGTTTTTTGTTTGTTTTTTATTGTTTTTGACAGAGAGAGAGAGAGAGAGAGAGAGATACAGAGACAGAGAGAGAACTGAACTGGGGGAACTCCCCATTTCAGCATATGGGTCCGCACAGGCCGGGCTGGGATTCTATCCTCGGTCCCCAGCACTGCAAAGTGAGCGCTTAACCCACTGAGCCATCCCGGCTTCCCCACGTCATCAGCTTTTGACATGGTCTTGTTCCACATAGGTGGGCAGTGACTGCACAGGGCAGGAACTGGACTGGGGGCCTCCTGAATGGGAGGCACGCTCCTTCAAGCCAGGGGCCAAACTGTGGGGTGGGGTGGGCAAGAACTAATCTAGGAGCCTCTCATGTGGGAAGCATACCCCAGTTCAGCATATGGGTCCACACGGGCCATAGCCAGGATTCAATCCGCAGTCCCTAGGGCTATAAAGCAAGTCCTTAACCCGCTGAGCCATCCTGGCTTCCCCCAACCCTGAAATTTTCAAGGGTTAGCTCAGTAGACATTTATTGCTTTCTCGTAGTATTCCTGATAACAGCATGAAGAATGAGATATGAGGGAAGGTTTTTCTGGTTCACATACATATTCTAAAATGCAAGGTGGTGGAGGCTTTGCCTCTTAATATGTGGTTTCTGAAGTTTTCCTGGATATTACTATCCACTCATCAGATTAATTATGGTAGATAATGAAGAAAAAATTATGGGAAGCTGTTATTAGACAAAACTGGAAGAGCTGTGCATAACTGCTGACCATATTTCATTGGACAAATTTTATCACATGTTCATAACTAACTACAAAGGATGCTAGAGAATATATAGTCCAACTTTATGCCACAAATTGGGGGAAAATAATTTCAAGGTAAACATTCTGTCACAGCAATAGTAAGAACCTTACTCAATGTTGTATACTTAGTAGAGACAGTCAAGACTTATAACTGATGTTTTCTAATACAGTGAAAACTATGTCTACCTCTTAATAATTTATTTGGCCTTTCTAGTGCTTTCCAGCTAGTAAAGGGGAATCACTCTTGTAATTCTGTTTGATCTATATAACTATACTATGTGAAAGTGAAATTATTAACACAGAAAATTGTTTTGTGTAGTATTAATAACAAATATTGTTCAGGCATACAGTTATGGACACAAAACCTTGCTGCATCATTTGCCTGCTGTTAATTATTTTCAGATTACTGAGACTTTTATCATCTATGATTCACTTAGAAGTTAAAACACTACCAACATTCATATGTAGGAAGAAATACAAATTAACAAAACTTGTGCAAGTATCTTGACAAATAGACCAAAAAAAAAAAAAAATGAAACTTTTGAAACAGACCTGACTGTATGAGGTTACCTAATTTATGACAAGAGTTTCACTAAAACTTGAAGGGGAAAAACTTATCTTTCAGTAGTTATGAGGCAGTGAAAGATTTGTACGGAACAAAATAAACATTGATTTCTACCTCAAACTATATAGAAAAACATTTTTTAGGTTAATTATAGACATTAATAAAAAAAACAAATTTCTAGAATTAAACTATAAAATATTATTTTTGACCTTGAACTAGACAAAATTTCTTAAATAGAATATAAAACACTATATATAAAAATGTCTTGAACTTTATTATAATTAGAAACTTTTTTGAATAAAAGAACCTTATCAGAATGCAAAGCCAAACCACATGCTATAAGATATGAGTAATAAATACATTTGAAATAGAATACATATTTCAAATATATAAAGAATTCTTACAACAAAGTAAGAAAAATCAGTAAAACAACAAAAAATAATGATCACAAAGTTAAGTATACACTACATCAGAGAATATTCAAGTTGTCAGTAAGACTTTAGAGTTCCTCACAACAACTCATTAGGAAAACGCAAATAAAAACCTCAGTAATATGCCTATATACATTTTCCAAGATGGCTACATTTAAAAGTACTCTAAGTTTCAAATATTTATGAGAGTGTGGAAGACCTGGAGCATTCATATATTGGTATAACTGTTTTTGTAAAACTGGGTGTTTACAAAGGTAAATATACATTTGGTAGCTGGTCTCCAAAGATGGCCTCTAAATGAACTGTGATCCCCAACATTCAGGCCCTTGTATTCATTCCCTTTGAAACTGACCTGTCCTTTGTGACTGGCTGAAACAACTGAATGAGGCAAATATTATGTTTGATACTTTCAAGGCTTGGTCATCAGAAACCTTAAAATGCCATCCTGGACCTCCTAAAATGTTCACCTTTGGGATACTTCTTCTCAGATCCTAGTGTACATTCTTTCAGAAGAAAAAATCAATTAGAAGCAGAAGTGATGTGTAAGTGTTTTGTGAACACGTAGATGAGCTCCCAACTGACAACCAACATTAACTGTCAGTTCTTTTAATATGATAAATTTATTTTTGATATCTAGTTCATGTGGAACTTTAAATGTTTTTAGCCACAATCTAAAGGCAGCAGTGATAATCAAAACAACACATTTAAACCAGTGATATTATTGCTAAAGAATTCCTAAGAAATTATATATATACCCACCAAAACACATGTACAAGAATATTTATAGCAATATCATTCATAACATATTAAAATTTGAAATGATTCAAATGTCTATTAACAATTCAATGGATAAATTAGTGCAAAACAATTTAAAAACAAAACTAATACATACAATGACTTGAAAAATTACACAGATAAATTATGTTTCAGTGAAAGGAGATATACCCCAATAATATAATGTGTCATTAAAATATTTTTAAAAATGTATATCATGAGAACACATAACAGTGTTTGGTATAAACATAAATATTTTGCACTTTTGTTTCTCAAGGCTTTGTAGTTTACAAACAAGGACACTAAATCTCAGGTTAAGTAGTCAAGGAGGCATAAAATGAGAGATCTTAGAAATACGATAATGGCAATGAAACTAGAAGTAAAGGAGGAATTGACAAAAAAAAAATAATGACTGGCCTTGGGGTGAGAATAAAAAAATATAATTACACAATGTTTTTGAAGATTAAAAAAAAAAGTAATATTAAAATATGTACAAGAGTGGAAAGTTGGAAAAATTTATAAATTTGTGTTAAAGCTTGTAACATTTGTAGTGGTAATGGACTATTCAATAAAGTGTCAAGTACACAAAAGAAATTGAGGGCTGCAAGCTAGTGATGTCATAACTAAAGTAACTACATTTGAATTATCTGTATAGTCAACAATTTTAAAGCCATAATGATGGGTTGTGATCTTTCTTTAAGGATAACAAGAAGAGAGACACTTATAGTAAGACATACTACATATATTATATGTTCTTCTTTCCAAAACAAAAAGAACGCAAATTGACTTATTAGAGCTCACAAAGTTACAATCTACCGTAAGCATGGAAAGTGAAAGACTAATAGAGAAATCAGTTTTTTTCATAGAATCCCTGAAATGTTCAAAACGTGAAGAAAATAGACTATCATCTACTAAATAACCAGATATCTAAACTTGTATGTGATTTATAGGGGGTTTTCTCTCTCACACAGGAGAAATAGAACCAAAGGACTCGGGACATCATAGGACAGCAAACTCACAGAGGGCAGGCATGACATGTGGGGTTTCAAGCTGTAGTTAATGATACTAAATAAATTGAACTATTGAACTTTGGCCTCTTTTCTCGATTTTATTTTCTTAACGAAAACAGATAGACATAGATAATTCATTTACCCCATCCCTAAACCTTGCAAAAACGTAAAAGTGTCCCAGAATAAGAACCTTCACATCTGAGACATGGGAATCTGCAAGGAAGAAAACCGAATCACATTTAAAACCTACTGGGGATGTCAGGGTACCTCAGTGGGTTGAGTGCTCGCTTTGCAGCCTCGGGGACCAAGGATCAAATCCCAGCCCCAAACAGTGTAAACTCACATGCTAAACTGAGGTGTGCTCACAACTCAGTTCTTGCCAGGACCCATAAGTGCGGCCTCTGGCCGGTTGCTGCCCTGCACAGCCCCGCACCCACCTGCAGAGCTAAGCTATGTTGAAAACTGAAGACAACAATGGAGACTGCTCTGAGCTCCTCCCCCCCTTCTCTCTCTCTCTCTCTCTCTCTCTCTCTCTCTCTCTCTCTCTCTCTCTCTCTCTCTCTCTCTCAGAAAAAAGAAAAAGAAAGAAAGAAAAGAAAAACAAAATAAATCTTTTAAAACTCACTGGCTGGCATGTTTTATACACAATTTTTCATATATAGTTGGTTTCTGATTACTTATTCAGTGCTTCAATCTTAAATAGGAAGGAGGGCTGAAGTTTGCTAGATTCTCCTACATGATGGGGAGTGAAGAACAAAATAAATTAATAAATCACATTTTCAGAAAGAAATGTGATGCAAGGAATAAAGTAAAACAATAAATTGAATATATTCAGAGAGATAAGGTGCTTTGCTTCCATAAAATAAGAGCATAAGTCTGTGATGAAGATTTTGAGGACAAAATTATAAGCCTGTAAAGGTTTAAAACAAGATAATAAAATTTAGCAATAAAATTAGCAGGAGAGTTCAAAGCTGACAGAGCAAAGAAATAAGGAGATAAAAGAAAGAAGCAAAAACTATATATTTTTTAAAATATAAATGAACTACATAGGAAACTAAACTCAAAATAAATATATTTATATTTAATATAGAGAGAATATATCAGAAATATATTTTGCAAACTGACACACTAGGCCAAATAATTAAATCAAGAGTAGAATACAAGCATTTAAAAATGTGAAAAGACTAATAATTTTATATCCTCTGTAGCCTTTATTTATGAATCAACAGAAGTATTCTGATTCAGAAAATAAAACATTAAACCAAAAAAACATATAAAAAATAAAAAAGACGTTGCATTTAAATACCCAAAAAAGGATAAGATGAAAGTCCCAGGATCACAGTTTAAGTCCAGACTTGAAAATCTACATACCATTCTAGATTAGAACAGGAGACATGTCACCCTGAGACTCATATATTGTCTGATACGCTTAGACATTTGTAAAAAGTAAGATTTTTTTGTATATTTGAAAAGCTGGTATAGCAAATTAAGAAAGTATAGGAATTGGTAGACCATTAAGGATGTGAAAATAAATTAGCTCCAGAAAAAATAACAGAAATAGAGTTTTGATAATAAACAGATCAGTTCAGAAATAATGTAATGTGCTTACCAAATTTTTCATAGAAAAGTGTTTATATATATGTTCGTTCGTTAGTTGTTAAGTAGGTAGAAAATCAAATATAGAAAGCAAAATGCAAATGACATATACTGTTTATCTTTTTATACTTTTTGTAAAACTTAATAGAAGAGGAATTTATTTTATAGGTTGCAACAATTTTCCCAGTAATTGTATTAATCACAGAAGTTAAAGTTTACATTGTAGGAGATTGGGATGGCCCAGGAGAGAAAATATAATTTATAATGTAAGAATTATTTTAACTTTTTTTTTAACATTTATTTTATTGATTTTTGACAGAAAGAAACAGAGTCAGAGAGAGACAGAGAGAAGGGGCAGGGCCCAGAGCAGTCTCCATAGTTGACATTAGTTTTTCCATACAGTTTCACTCCACAGGTGGGCACGGGACTGCGCAGGGAAGGAACTGGGCCGGAAGCCTCCTGCATAGGTCCCGGCAAGAACTGAACTGGGGGCACACCCCAGTTCAGCATGTGGGTCCTCATGGGCCAGGGTCGGGATTCAATCCTTGTTCCCCAGGGGCTTCAAAGCAAGTGCTTAACCCGCTGAGCCATCCCAGCTTTCCCTATTTTAACACTTAATAGCAGAATATCACAAAAGAGTAAGTATGCCACTTGAAATATATACACTTACTTGTGTGTGTATATGTGTGTGTGTGTGTATATATATATATATACACACACACACATAAATATACACACATTTACATATATATATGTGTGTGTGTGTGTGTGTGTGTGTGTGTGTACACATTTACTTATACTTTATTTACAGTGTCCTTATTACCCACCCCACCTACCTCCCCCCACCCAGTGGTATTTGACAAAATACAGACAACAGAAATAAAAATAAGTCCAGGGGATGCCAGGATGGCTCAACAAGTTGAGTGCTTGCCTTGCACCTGTGAGGTCTAGGGATCAAATCCTGGCCCTGGCCCATGAAAACCTATATGCTAAACTGCAGCACACAACTGGTAATCTCCAGGCTGGAAGGAAAAGTTCTTACCTCCTACAGAAGGCCCCCAGTTCTGTTCCTGCTTTGTCTGGCCCCATATCCATCTGTGTGGAATGAAACTAATGATATACAATTATGGAAACTGCTCTGATCCCTTGCCCTTTCTCTCTGACTCTGTCTGTCTGTCTGTCTGTCTCCCTCTGTATCTCTCTCTCATCTTCTCTCAAAACAATAAAACAAATCTTAAAAAATATATATCTATAAATCCAAAGTGACAAGGTCATTGCTGAGTATTGCTTTTTGTCCTTGTGTTTTCTTTTTCTTTTTAATTTTCAAAAATTGTTTTTATTGTTTATTTTTTATTTTATTTTTTTATTTTTTTTTATTGTGTGTTCTCTTTTTTAATCAACACTAAGCACAAGGAAAAATATAAAACATATTTGAGGTCAAGTAAAAACCTAAATTGTTTGAGGCTTTGAGTTTCCAGATTGGAAGACACATTTTAGAAAGCTCACTATTGTAAAGATGTCAATTCTCCCCAAAATGCTCTAAAGATGTATAATTCATTAATAATAATCCCAATAGATTATGCAAGCATGTATCTGTCTCCCACTGTTACAGACCCTGTGATTACAATGGCCCACCTGAACAATTCAAAATAATCTCCTCATGTTAATTGATTAGCAACTTTAATTCCATCTGCATCAGAGCATAGTCATGCAGCAAAATAACATACAAAAATCAAGAAGCATGAACTACATGAAACATGGGTAATTAATATAGATATAATATTGAGCAAAAGATCCCAGGTAAAAAGAGTATGTACTGGAACATTACATTTATGTAAATAAAGTTCAAAAACTGGTATAACAAATCTAATGCACTAAAATTTAGAATAGTAGTTACCTTTAAAGATTTATTTTATTGATTTTTGACAGAGAGAAACAGAGACAGAGAAAGACAGAGAGAGAAGGGGGAAGGCCCAGAGCAGTCTCCATAGTTGACATTAGTTTTCCATATGTTTCACTCCACAGGTGGGCATGGGGCTGCGCCAGCAAGAACTGAACTGGGGGCACACCTCAGTTCAGCATGTGGGTCCGCTTGGGCCAGGGCCGGGATTTGATCCTCAGGGCTTCAAAGCAAGCACTTAATCTGCTGAGCTATCCCAGCTTTCCCTAGTAGTTACCTTTAACAAGACTATTATCTAGGAAGAAAATTGAAGAAGACTTCTGAGTTTCCTGATAATATTATATATCCAGCTCAGATTCTAAAAACAGTCAATGTTCTAAATAATCATTTAGATAATTATAAATTTAATATAAATTTAAATAATTATAAATTCATAATGTTCACTTAAGAAATATGCATTTTATTATGTAGATGTTGTGAATTGTACCTCAAATTTTTAATTTTTTCTTTAAATCTAGAAAATATAAAATATTAAGTTTATCTTGAGTTTTTCAGGGAAGGTCTGGTAGGGGAAGTGAGTCTTACAACATAACAGATATAATAATACATTTCAGTACACCTGGAACAAGTATAAAATAATATTGAATTTTAACTATAATTGAAAAAAATAAAATATATGTAAACATCTTGATAACTTAATTTTTAATATTTTCTTACATATTAATTTCTAAAAAAAATCAAATTAGAATATAAATTTGGATCCCACCATTTTATTTTATTTCATAACTAAATTTGTTATATTTGTTTTAGGTGAATGTGTTAGTTTCCTACTACTGCTGTAACAAGTCATCATTAACCTAGTAAAACATTTTATTATTTTTATTTTCTTACAGTTCTGTAGGTCACAACTTTTACATGGCTTTATCTCACTGGGCTAAACTAAAATCAAGGTTACAGCTAGCTTGCATTTCTCTGTGTACTATCAGAGCAGAATCCAATCCCTTATCCTTTCCAGTTTTAGGGGCTACCCACATTCCTTTGATTTCTGATCTCTTTTTAGAGTCAAAGTCAGCAATATCTGGTGGAGTCTTTCTCAAAAAGCACCATTGAAACACTGACTGACTCTTCTTTTTCATGTTAAAGACTCTTTTAATTACATTGGACTCACCAGGATAATGTCCCTTTGTTACATTCAATTGATTAGCACCTTTAATTCCATCTGCTATCTTAATTCTCCTTTGGGAGTAAGGTAAGATAGTCATATACTTCAGATATAGACATCTTTGAGTGGCCTACCCTATTAATTAATCTGCCTACCATATTATTAATAGGTATATAACAGGGGTGGCCAACGTTTCTGTGTATAAGATCTACTTTTTATCTTAAAAGTGTGTCGTGATCAACTTGTTGTCATAGGCGTAGTCTAAGGGGGAAGAAGGGGTGTGAAATGCATACTATGTTTATACACTGTGTTTCAGTATAAGGTGCATTCCAGCGAGGTATGGGTAGATAAGTAAAATATATGTTCAAAACTATTTTTTATTTTTTAAATCACTTATTAAGTTTTTGAGATATAGGCTCATGAAGAAAATAAAT